>PVKM010001841.1:0-71815 GCA_004027735.1 Carollia perspicillata
TTTTTTTATTGTGGAAAAGCAAAGTAACAGTATTTGGTCTGTCCAGGCCTAGGGGAGCAATTGAGCATTCTCACGGCCTCCGCCTTGGCCGTTCCTACTCCTCAACTCTCAGTCTGTCAGTTTCATTGGAGGTGAAAGACACCTTTTAATTATTATGTCATTTTACTAATTAAGCAATTATGTAGTAGTATGTTAAGCATATTAAGATTCCACTAATCTTTTGTTTAAAAGAAAGTTTGTCATCACAACTCTATATGTGTGTTTTCTTGAACACTATAAATCCTTTGACTACAACATCTACTTCCCTCTAGTTACCATGGGTGTATGAATAGGAGAGCCAATGGGGGGAGGGCAAGTTTGCATAGATTGGAAGGTTATTCCTATGTAGCGCTTACTTGGCTACCTAGTTTTTTAGTCTCTATTCTCTTTGCAAATTAGAGTAAGTCAAGTAGGGGTTATGGTTCGTGTGAGGTGCTGCTTAATATCTAATCTTAATGTTGTTTTAAAGAGTTAATTATAGGAGGAGGAACCACTAAACAATATTGAGGTGTGAGAACAATCATAGATATTAATTTTAAGGTTAAGAGAGTCAGCTATTCTCAAATTTACCCACCTGTCAATTTTCAGAGACCTATTGACTTGGGGGGGCAGACATTTCCTATTTGATGACTTAGAGGAGTTGGGGTGGCTGGTGGCTGATGCTTTGGCTTTGTCCTTTTCCAGGTGTTTGGTTTCAGATATGCCACATTATAAATCTGAGCCCTTGATTTTTATGACATAAATGGGAAAAATAATACCCTCTTCAGAGAATTAACTGAGTTACCAAACATAAAAGCATACAGCATTAGGGCTATACCTAGTATACAATCAAATCAAAAAATGTTATTTAGAAATTTTTAGATTTGCTGCTTGAGCAAATCCCAAATTTATCAAATTAACAGTTTCCGTATTTGCTCTAGATAGTGGAGCATATGTTAGAAAAATGTCTTAATCCCAATCCACAGGATAGGCATTGGGAAGGGAGAATACTGAAAAATGGGTTTGTTTTTAGGTACGTTAATTAAGGTGTTTTCACAGTTGTTCACTCACCTCTTCTCTAATTTGCTGACTTGGGAATTCTCAGATCTGCAGACTTATGATGACCTCTTTTGTAATGTAAAGCTCATTATTCTGTTTATTTTCCACTTACAGTCTCATCATTTGATAACATTTCCTTTTCCTTCACCCTCTCAACTCTCCCTCATGCTGACCCATGTTTTACTTTAGAGAATTGCTTTTGAACTATGGATCACTATTAATCAAGGTCTCCCCTAGAGCTCATTATTTAGTAGTGTCTTCTCCCTGTCCTATCTTTTAGAGGTACATTCCAAGTCTTCTTAACCATTCTTCCTAGACACTCTTACCTATTCCCATGGCTTCACTGATCACCTGTGTGAACTCCCGGTTCTGTATCTACAGCCAAGGTCTTGATCTTGTTTCAACTATTTACTGGCTATCTCCACTTGTGCATCTTGCTGAAACCTTAACGTCATCATGTCTCAAAGGGAGTGTCTATCTGTCCCCTTTATCTTCTTTCCCTCAATATATGCTCCTTGGCTCAGGGATGTAACATGTTCCATTCATGAAAACTAGTTAGAAGCCCTGACATTCATCCTAGACTCCTGTTTCCCCCCAAGGTTTCAGAGTCTTTTGAAGTCCAACTTGAAGTAACAGTCCATCTCGCTCTCCTCCACCACCCTCTGCACCACTGCTGACTTTCTTCTGGCCCTTCCCATTTGTGTCTGGATTAATACCAGAGTCCTCTTGCTTTCCAATTCACTCCCTTCTGATGTTCTCCTCATTGCTACAAGGATGATTGTTTTAAAATTTTATGTTTCTCATGTTACTTTCCCCACCTTTGAAGTCCTGTAATGTCTTTTCAAAACATTGAGGTTGAGCCCCTAAGTCCTAACCATGGCAGATGAGGCACTTTATCACCTGACTGCCGCCTTCCTCTTCTGCCTCACTTTTCATCCCCTTTCCATGGCCAGACATTCCTTAGCCTTCATATGGGAGAAAAGTAACTATGTTGCATTAAGCCATTTAGGTGTCAGAGTTGACTTGTTAACATAGCAAAGCCAAGCCATCTGGAATAGTACCATCTGCCCCCAAACGTAATGATGGACACTTATTTTGTGACCCCTCAGTATGTCTCCACTGAAATTGTTGACTTGCTTCTCTATCTTCCCTTCCTGACTATGAGTTTCTTATGGAAAGAGATTGCTTTTTATCTCTGTGGCCTCCACTGCCACACAGTGCTAACACATAATAGGAACTCAAGAAATGTTGAATACTTGATTAATTGAATTGTATCTTACCTGTGCTAAGCATAGGCAGAGCAGCCATTACAATATCCATCACTCATAGGGATTCAGAAGTGCAAGATGACTCTGCTTAAGGTTATTCCATCTGCTAAATGTCAAATATACTTCCACTCAGCTCTTGTGGATTGTGAGTCTACCCAAGGTGAAGTATAGGTTGGTGGAAGCTCTTCTTTCTCTAGTACATTTATACTTTATACTTCACCTTTATAACTCAAGGTCTCACAGAAAATAGATGGCATCTTGGTGAGGGAATTATAAATACTTTTTTAATGAGAGGACCATTTAAAGAGGTATGGGTACAGTTAAAAGAACCAACAAGGATTATTGATACAGCTGCGCACTAACAACAGGGCAAAAGTGGAAATGGAGTTCCTAGAGTCCAATAGAAAGCTGCCAATGGAGAGAGTCTCCCACAGATGCTATAATCATAGGAGGGTGAAGTGACTAGCATAACTGCAATAAATATGAAAGGAATGTGAGTTATACATATACTAAATACCTTTCCTCTCTTCTTCCATAGAATCTGCTTGTGCTTCCACATTTCCCAAATGTAACTGAAGCCCAAAGGACAGTGGAGTCCAGATGACACAGTCTCTAGATGTCAGCCTCTTAGGGAAGATCAGGGACAGAGTAAAATTATCCAGTTGCCTAATGTATTATAGTGACCAGACATATCAACCAGACACTGAAGAACAGCAACATGGGGCAGGCACAGTTTCTACCCTGTGGATGCTTATATCCTGTGACCGACTACCTGATACAGGTAGGTACACAGAGGCTAAAGAGAGAACTTGACATTGTTTCAGGTTTGCATAGTCACAGTATCTTTCAATTTAAAACACTGTGGTGAAGTGCAAAGCACCTGGGTATTAGGGTTAGAGTCATTTCAAAATAAGTAATAAGGCACCACTTTATGTGTAGGGACTAGTTTATTGACCTTTGTAAGCTTCAATTCTCTCTTCTCTAATACCTGCCTATGGGGTTGTTGTAAGGCTTAAAATGAGCAACTTCTGTGAAGTACAAGGTTCAGTGTAGGTACTTGCTATGAATTTATTCCTTTTGATTTGCATTATGGCATCATGCCCAGAGACTGGAGATGAGGGATGAGAGGCTGCATTTTGTGTAGTAGAAATTGAGCTATGGAGTCGCTAGTGTAGTTAGATAGAATGGATACCAAAGGGAAGGAATAACATCTTTTGGATATGATTAATCTAAACAAATATCTGAATTGCTTGAACTACAGCATCTGCATCATTTCTGACTATCCTCTGCGTTGATGTTAAAACACAAGCTTGAGTCTTTAAATCTGGCATTGTGGCAGGTGGGAGAGCCTATGTCCTCACTCAAACTTCCTTCGCTCTTTATTTTATTATAGCTCTTCACTGCCTCTCTTGAGATTGCTCAAGACTCATTTCCAACCATTTATTCTTCACAACCCAACACTCATCACAATCAAAACCACACAGCACACAGTAAATAAAGCTGATGTGGAAGGGAGGTACAAAGTCTTTCAAATGAAATGAGGGATGTGAAACAACTCTGTCTCCATTCTGTTCTCATTTTTTGCAGAGTGTCAGAACACCGACCCATAGTAGACAATGCCATCTTGTGGTTCTTGTGAAAATCATTCCTTGGAAAATTCAAGAAGGTCATTGTTTAAATCTCACTGTGCATGTTATTTCATATCATATTTTTATAGATTAAGTCATTATCTTCTGAAACTCCATCTAGCAAAATAGGAGCCAGATTATTTATATGGCAGCAGGTCACACTAATTTAGGGAAATCCCACTACCCTATTTTTAAAGAATCTTAGTACAGTTGTGCACTTGACAGAAAGATAGAGGCAGGCTAGCTCCTTGTTTTGTTTTTCTTGGGAAGCAGTCATACCTCAATTTGTAAAATAGCACAGCCTGGAGTGCCATACTCATCCTGTGCATCAGTGTATTGAATCCTGTGCAGAGGGACTGCACTTGTCCTAAAAAAGTTTCCTCTAGATACTATTGGCGCATAAAGGTTTCAGCAGTAGCAGTTGTTTGGGCCACTTTCTGGTATTATGTGAGTGTTGTGGGTTCAGTTTTATTTCCTTGGAACATAAAAATAGTAGGTTTTGGTTTGTTACCTTTAAAACCTCAGGGAAATCATAATTGGAACTGATTTTGGTTGCCAAAATGATTAATCCATAGTGCCCTCTGAGTTGAAATAATGACTTGGACCTCATGTTTTTATAATATCTTCTTTCTTTCCCTGAGTATGCTCCAGGCCCCACAGTAACTTAGCATACTTCCCTGCCTTTCCTACTCAACTCTCTGTTTCTGTCCATTTCATCAGAAGTCAAAGACAACTTTTAATTATTATATCATTATTATATTAAGTACATAATTAATTACATAATAATATGTTAAGCATATTAAGATACATCTGATATTCTTTTAAAAGAATGTTTGTTGTTACTTGACCCTATATGATTTTCCTGGATACCTAGATTCATTAACTACAGTGACTTGGTGCACCAGAATAGTCTCTCTGAAGCAATATTCTGTCTTTCTTCTCTCCAGAAGTGACCAGAATCAGCATTAAAAAAAGTCTCACAATAGCACACAAAGTACTTATTTGTATTATAAACATACCAATTAATGTTTCTTTTACTGTTTATCACCCAATTCCAGTGTAATCTAATAAAAGCAAGCCTAAATTGAAAAGTAGTTTTAAATTATTAATATATAAATTTTAATTTGTCACATACTGGTATTAAAACAATTTTATAATGTCTATGAGAATAAACTGTGTTTTGGAAGATAATTTGTCCTTGTAAGATCTCAGGTATAATCTCATAAAATTTGTTTATTCAGTAGATACTTTTTGAGGTTTTCTTGGTCCTAGAAACTCTGTGAGGTGTTGATTATACAGAAGGGAGTAAAACATGGTTCTGGCTCTCAAGGAATTTATAGTGTAATGGGAGGAACAAGCAAGTAAATCAGCAATTACAAATGCATGTGGCTAGTTCAGTAATGAGAGGAATTGGAGGTTATGTGGATGAACACTGGGGCAATACAGAGACCCAGTTTTAAGAGTTGGAGGCTTCTAGATGAAAGTAACAAAATAAAAGATAAGAAAGAGTTCAGGTGAAAGGGTAAGAAATAATATTTCACCCAGATTGAGAACATGTGCTTTCCTGGAGACTTGCACTAAGGACAGCAATACTTAAAGTAATCATCTCAAAGTGGTGTAATATCCTCAATAACATTTTTACTGGTCTCTTCCAATCAAAATTTCAGCAAGTTATTTTGTAAATACTGACAAACTGATTCTAAAGTTCATATGCAGAGGCAAAACACTCAGACTAGCAAGCACACTATTGAAGGAGAACATATTTGAAAGAGATACTATCCAACTTCAAGATTTACTATACAGCTATGGCAATCAGGATAAGGTGATATTGGCCAAGAAAAAAAAAGCTGAGCAGATCAATGGAACAGAAGTAGACCCACAAAAATACAGTCAATTGATCTCTGACAAAGGAGCAAAGACAATACAATAGAGTAAAGATATTCTTTTCAAAAAATGGTGCTGGAGCCACTGGATGTACACATGTAAAAAATGAATCTAAATACAGATCTTACACCCTTTACAAAAATAAACTCATAATTGATCACATAGCTAAATGTAAATATGCAAATTTATGAGACTCCTAGAGGACAACAAGGAGAAAACCTAGATGACCTTGGGTATGGTGACAACTTCTTAGATGCAACACCAAGACACAATCCACGAGAGAAATAATTAATAAGCTTGACTTCATTAAAATTAAAAACTTCTGCAAAAGATAATGTCAAGAGGATGAGAAGACCAGCCACTGACTCAGAAAGTATTTGCAAAAGACACAACTGATCAAGGACTGTTATTCAAAATATACAAAGCTCTCTTAAGTCAACAAGAAAATAAATAACTTGATTAAAAGTGTCCAGAGAGCTTAACAGACACTTCACTAAAAAAGATATGCAGGTGGAAAATAAGCATTGTAAAAGATGCTCCACAAGATATGTCATCAGGGAAATAGAAATCAAAACAGGAAAGAAGTGCTACTAAACATCTATTGGAATGGTCAAAATCTGGAACACTGACGACACCAAATGTAGGCAAGCTTGTGGAGCAACCCGAACTCTCCTTTGTTGCTGGTGGAAATGCAAATGTAAATGGTACAGACACTTTGTAAGACAGTTTGGCAGTTTCTTAAAAAACTAAAATTACTGTTATGATTCTAGAAATCATGTTCCTTGCTAATTTCCCCAAAGGAGTTGTAAACTATGTCCACTCAAAAACCTGCACGTGGTTGTTGGTAGCAGCTTTATTCACAATTGCCACAATTTGGAGCAAACCAAGATTTCCTTCAGTAGGTGAGTGAATAAACTTTGGTACATTAAGATAATGGATTATTATTTAGTGCTAAAAAGAAATGAACTATCAAATCATTAAAAGACATGAGAGAAACTTAGATATACATTACTAAGTGAAATAAGCCAACCTGAAAAGGCTATGCACCATATGATTCCAACTATATGATATTCTGAAAAAGTCAAAGCTATGGAGATAGTAAAAAGAGCAGTGGTCACCAGGTGTTGGGGAGTGGGGATAAATAGGGAGAGCATAGAGGGTTTTTAGGGCAGCGAAATTATTCTGTATGAAACCATAATGGTGGATATGTTATTCATTTGTCATAACCTATAGAATGTAAAACACCAAGAATGAATCCTAATGTAAACTATTTTAGTGGTAAACTAAAATGTATTTTAGGTGATAATAGTGTGTCAGTGAGGGTTTATGGATTATAACAAACGAGTCACTCTTGTATGTGATGTTCATAGTGAGGATGGCTGTGTGTATGTGGGCATAGGAGACATAGGAAAATGTCTCATCTGCTCAATTTCTATTTGCTCAATTCTTTTGTTTACTTGAAACTGCTCTAAAAATTAAGCCTATTAAAATTGCATAGAATGAAATACATGTAAATATGAAAAACTTGGGAAATCTGAATATGATGGATGATTTGTATCAATGTCAATATCCTAGTGGGAATATTGTCCTGTAATTTTGTAAGATAGTACCATTGCAGGAAACTGAGTGAATGGGTATGTGGGATCAATCTGTTTTATTTCTTATAATTGCCTGGGAATCTACATTTATCTCAAAGTTTTTTAAAAAGATAAACTAGACCAAGACTCCATTCTGCATAAAAACATTCAACCTCCACTCCCCTTAGAATGAAATCAGAACTTCTTTTCAGATTGTGTATGGTCTTGTAAGACCTGTCCTTTGTCAGCCTTTTTAACTGTATTTTTCTCTCTTTGAATGAGCTTCAACCACCATGGCTCTGTCACTGTCCCTCAGATAATGTCAGGCTGCTTTCCTCCCTGTGCCTTTATGCTCTTCCTTCTACCTGGATCCTTCTCCAGGTTATTGTAGGGCAGCCTCAGACTTGTCCATCAGTTCAAATGCCACTATTTCAGGGGGTGTATCCCTGATTATTCTATGTAAAATGGCACATTACCTTTGTTACTTTATAAAATGATCATCAGAAATTCTTTGTAATCACATTTACCTTCTTCTCCCTTACATACCTAATTCTGCAGAATATTAAGTTCCACAAGTGCAAGGACATTTGTCTGTCTTGTTTTCTACTATGTCCCAGTGTCCAGCTCTGTACCTGATTCCTAGTAGGTGCCCAATAAATAGTTGCTGAGTGAATTTTTTAAAAAATGCATGAATATCTCTAAGAAGGTATCCATTAAATTAAGAGGGAAGTCAATGAAGAACTTACAGCTTAAGGCCTTCACAATGCAGCTATATAAATTGAAATTTCACTGAGAACTAATAGTTTTAAAGGAAGGAAAATGAGTTTCTTGGTGAGAACCAACATTAATTTCCAAGTTTTTCTGAACATGTATAGAGGTGAATCTGAAAAGTAATTAACTCCTCTCTGCATCTGAAAAGGAGGTCAATTTACTTTCAGAGTAGAAAGGCCCTGTGCTCTCCCAAGATGAAGATCTGAGGTCAAGAAGAATTACAAAGCATGCATTGTTGGTACAGAGTGGTAGGATGTTTCATTCTAGTTCATTGTTACATCTGTTTTGCCTGCTGTTAGCCTGATACTTCCCTCATTTCACTCAGTTTGGTACCTGGGGACTATGAAAACATGGTTTAGCGTGAAAGAAAGAGAAAATGCCCAACTTTTGGAGAAATGGTGTTTACTCCTCACAGTAGCACTCTGGCCTGACTCCATCATGTAAGAATTGTTCCGAGAAGCTCAGAAGAGCCAGACAGGCATTTGCCATCCTCACCTCTCCACACTCCGCTCTTTTGTGGTGTATGCGGTGGCGGACAGGCTCTGCCTGGACTAGGAATGGATTTTTTATGCTCTGCTCTCTCAGCCAGTTTGTATTGCTATAAAAAGATACCACAGACCAAGTGGCTTAAACAACAGAAATGTGTTTCTCACAGTCCTGGAGGCAAAGAAGTTCAGGGTCAATGTGCTGGTCAATTTGGTTCCCAGCAAGGGACCTCTTCCTGGTTATGTCTTTATATGTTGGAGAGAGAGGGAAGCAAGTGAAGTGCTCTCTGGTCTTTTCTTATAAGGGTACTAGTCTCATCATGAGGGCTCCACCCTTATTACCTAATTACCTTCCAAAGACCCCAGCTCCACATACCACCACATAGGGGGTTAGTGTTTCAGTATATGACTTTTAGGGAAATATGTACAGTCCATAGCACCTGCCAATCTCATCTCTCTTCTGTGCACTATGTTGAGTTTAGCAAAGTATAAGTATAATTTCTCAGTCCTCTGCTCCCAGCTGTGCCCTGGGAATTTGCAACAGATGAACATGAAGCCTTAGTTAGGAACATCAAACTATCCCAGTGATGGAACAAACCTTCACAAAGCTTTGGATTGAGAAAAGGTTCTCTACCAATGGTTAGAGTTTCAGCACCCTCGACACACTTTTCTTAAACAGTAAGGCTTAATATGTTTTCTTTGTTGGCTTCTCTGTAAGATAGGTTCAAAAAATTTTTTTGAAAGATTTATTCTGCTCTAAAAAGAAAGTTTGAAAACTGTTCTACCACCCTTGCGATTTGTCTCCTTTCCTTCCTGGTGTAATGGCCACATTGTCTCAGTCTTCTTTGCTGGCCACCCCTCATGATCCAAGTTTCCAGACATCAGAGGGCCCCTGTGTTCAGTCCTTAGCTCTTTTTTCCTATTTACTCTTTTAGTGACCCATCCAGTTCCTTGACTGTAAATACCATTTACGTGCTGAACACTCAAACACATTATTGCCAGCCCCGACATTGCCTCTGAATCCCAAAGTCCTCTATCTAACAACCTCTGAAGTTTGTCTCCTTGAATATGACTAACCATTATGAGTATAACATGTCTGATAATGAACTTTTGATTCAGCCATCTAATCTGAATCCATATTTTTGACTTTTCTCTATCTCATACTTCATATCTCACCCCCTCAGCAAGGCTCAAATCTGCTCTGTGTTCCAAATCTATCCCAACATTTCTCACCACTTGCACAGATTTGCTCTCATCTCTGTTTTTTCCTGTTCCTTTATTTGTATTCCTGACCTCTACAGTCCCCTCAGAGCAGCCACAGACATGATTTCAAAACATAAATCAGAGCATAGTGTTCCCTTGCACAAAATCCTTGAGTGACTTCTTAACACATAGTGAATAAAAACCCAAGTTCTGCCCATGGCCATGAGGCCCCAAACAATGTAGCCCTACTCCTTTTCCCAAGATTCCTGCTGTATCATTCTTCTATAGCTGATTGCCCCCCCTACTGTCCTCAAGTGCACCATGCACCATCCTCCTCCAGTGTTTGCATCTGCCTCTCCTTCTGCTTGAACCACACTTCCCCTAGGTATTCATATCCCTTCTCCTTCACTTTTTCAGGTCACTGCCATAGTATCACTTTTCAGAGAGTCCATTCCTGGCTCCCAATCTAAAATTTCAAACCTCATCCCCATCACTGCTATGTTTCTTGTTAACAATATAACAGTCTGATACTATATTTCATAATTAATTGTTTATTTTTGTCTGTCTGCCTCACTAGAATGCAAGCTCCATGAGAGCATGGAATTCCTCTTATTCACTATTGAATCACCAGGCCCTGAAACAGCACCTCCTATAAGTGCTTAAAAAATAGTTGCTGAATAAAAGAATTCTCTCATTTTTTTCAGAGAAGAAAACTGAGGCCTAGAATATAGAAGTGCTAAGAGGTGGGAAACTGTTGCCTAACATATATTGCTTAAGATAAATCAAGTAGTTCATTTTTTTCTCTTGCCTGGTTATTTTAGAAAACTACTGTTTCTGCAGGCGAGAGGTACAGAACTTTATAGAAACTCTTTTCCTCAGTTCTGTACTAACATAAGAACTAGCCAGATAGTTGAGACAACATGCAAAGTGAAGGTAAGTAACTGGGAATCTAGGAACATAAATTGAGGCAAAAGTTGTGCAGCGGTACATCAGTATTGAGATGTTGTACTCTGAGAGGAGGTGAAGTGGGATAGAGGCCACATCCCTTTGTTCCTTGTGAAGAAAAATGAGATGGATGTTGAAACAATAATAACCACCTAGATTGTCTTAGGGTTTATTTAAATAGGTGGCCAAGGGTTGGATGTTCAGAACGAAGAGTAGATAAGTCTGATATACATGCCTTCCTATCTCTAGTATTATATCAGTGGCTCATTTAACTTCATAATGAAACAGTTGATATAAAAAATATGTATATATATAAATATAAATATATATATACATATATACATACATACAGGTATAAATACTTTATTCTCCTTTACAAGACAATTATTTTATAAAGCAAATAGGGTGTTTGTACTAATTCCTTAAATTAAAAAATATTTTTAAAGAGATCCTTTCTTCTGATTCACCTCTCATCCTATGGATGTTCCTCCATAGAGCAAATGGTGGGAATGCCGGTGACAGGTCAATGTTTGTGTCTGTTAAATCTTCAGTGAGTCTGTTGATCATCTATTTGGCCCTTAGCATTGCACCAGTGGGCTGTGTTTTACAATCCATATAGGTCTTCAGACAACACACACAGTCACTTCAGCTAATTTCTACTTGAAAGCAGTTCCTTGGACAAGTGTTGTTCACACTTACTCACTTTCAGCGTTAATAGATGTCATAGTTTTCCTGTGAAACATTGTGACACAATTGCTGGAGTAAAAACAAAAGCTATCCTGAATCTTCAAGTGCTACTCTAACATTTTAATTAAAGTCCAGGAAGAGAAACAATTTTCTTGCACAAATTTTGGTATTAGCAAAGCCTCCTGGAGAGGAAGTGCTGAGAAACATCATATACCATTGAACTTGACAAGGCCTGACTTTTAAAACTGGGTTCATGATGTCCTTCTGTAGTAGAGACAGCAGCGCAAAAGGATAAATGAACAGAGGTCATCAAACACTCTGCATTCTCATCTGTCTCAAACTGTATTCTTTTTTCCTTTCAGAATTCAACTCAAGACCCGTCTCCTGTAAACAATCTTTTCCTATTATTGCCAGCCCACGTAGAAACATAGCAGTCTCCTGAGCCTGGCAGTGAAGTACAATGCTACATTATACAGGTATGCAATCTTTAATTCTCTAATGATGAAGGGAGTGTGTCTGCTTATCTCCCCAGTTTACAGTATGTTCTGATGGAGAGCTTGCGTTAAAATAAAAAAATATATAGGTATGGGTAATTTAGCATTTTCTAGGACTTCATATGGGATATAATGTAGACAGAGCAATGGTTCTTGACCATGATGACCCATTAAAATCACCTGGGGAACTTAAAATGCCATTGCTTAGGCCTACCTCCAAAGATTGGACTTAACTGGTTGAATGTGGAGATCAGGTAGAGGTAATATTATTTTTAAAAGTCCCTCAGTGCTTCCTATCTGCAGCAAGAGTTGAAACCACTTGGTTAGGGCAGATTTAAAAGCATGTTTTATTACCTAGAAATTGTTTCCTCATCTTTTAAAAAAATAGGACTAAAAATGTATACTTTCCTGGATTGTTATTCCCTGGCTGGATCACATCTTCCCCATTTTGAATCCCTGTCACCTTAGGCAACTGCTTAACCTCTCTAAGACTTAGATTTCTCTTGAGCAGTTCAGTTAAGTATCAACACATAGATTTGTTGTAAGGAATAAATGAGGTAATGTGTGAGTAGTACTCAGTCTAGTACTTGGCATATTAGAGCTCAACAAGATTTAGCTTCTATGTGCACTGCGCAGCACAGCATCTGCAACATGGTAGACCCTAAATAAATGTTTTCTTTTCCTCTCTTTCCCTTCCTTCTGTTGCTATCCCCTAACCCAGTGATTTTTAACTGGTGTGCCACAAGAATTTTTAAAATGTGCAACACCTGACTTAGTCAGGGGCACTGACCTCTTTTCCCTTAGATTATCAAATAAAAACATGACAATAGCCAACACATCAATAGCTGTCTGGTGTGAGTGCCCTGTCTTGAACTATAAATATATTAGTCATATAATACATTGCATCTTATTGGTCATGTCACTTATTGGTCAGGTTGCCTATGATTGGTTAGTTCTGTACTAGAAATTCTTATATACAAGTATAGGCACCTGATTTTTAAAAAGTCGCTTTGGCGCAAAAAGGATAGGTAGTTGCTATCGTTAATACTTTGTTTCACTCAATCAAAGTTATACCTATTTTTTGTCAGTTTGGCAAAAATATATTTTTTTTGGTGTGCCACAGAATGTCAGATCTCTAGGAGAAAGACAGTGAACAGTCAGTGAGCACACTTAGCTTGGCAAAGAGAACACTGAAAGTAGCTAACACTCTCCATCTTCTCTTTAGAAACTATTTTGGAATACCCTGAGGTTCTGGTCTTTCTCCCTATTTATATTTTCATCTCTACCAGATTGGTTAACCAAAAGACTCTCCCTATGTCACAAACCTCAAAAGCTGCATCCGACATGCAAATCAATAGATACTTCACTCAGCAGTAGCTAAAGGGAACCCACCCTCACTTGTTTTCCTACAAATATGGTATTTTGGTTTATTTCAGTGCATGTTATTTGGCATCTTAAATTACATATTTTTTATCCCAGTCATTTCACAAGCAAAACTGACTTTCCTGATAACTAGATTTCCTTCACAATGACAATTAACCATTTATTTTCATTTTACTACAAAACACCTGTAGATTATTAAGCTGGTGTCAGTTCTCACCCACCCACATACCTTCCATGCAGTAGGAAAAAAGTGTCAGAATTTCCAAAGTGTGCCCAGATGATGTGTAGTTCCCATAATTTCACACTTGGAGGCATGTATCATGTTATTTATGCAATAGGCTAGCTAATTACACATTTGGGAATTTATTTTACAGGTTACTAATTTTGGGAAGCTCTGAATGCAAAGAGAAAGCTTTTAATTGGCAAAGTTTTATTAATATGTAATTTTAAATTGAATTTAAATAGTGATTGATATTATTGGGGGCTTTAAATAATAAATTATAGTCTACAAAATCCATTTCAGAAGATATTTTACTAGAAAAAGTAATAGTCTATGTGACTGGCAAATTTGGGACAAGATGGTCTGTGACCTCTGTACATTTAGAAATTCAACAAATGCACTCTCTTGACTTGACACATTCTGTTTGATTAATTTATCAAATTAGTTCCATTCTTATCACTCCTTCCTCCCCTGCACTAACACTCACATTATCACCAATTGGACAGACACTTCTTCATCTAGCCCCTAATTTGTAGTATTTTACAAACCACCTGTTTCAATCCTTTAGTGAGTCATGAAAATTATTTAGTAAGTTTTATAAAGTATTTTAAAAAATTGAACAGAATAGATCAGAGTGCCTCACAGGCAGGAAGAATAAGTATTTCAGTGATATGTGTATGTATAACTATATGATAATGTAGATTTTATTGCTTATTGTGGGTTGTAGTAAAAAGAAGCATTTGAAATGCACAAATGTACTTATGCCTGCTAAAAAAATTATATGACCTAGTTATTGAGGATCCTTCATCTCTTAAGTAGCCAAAATCTTTAGGTTGCTACTAAGCTAATGCCTCCAAACGTTACCAAGCATTAGCTCTGTATCCTATAGTTAAGTAATAGTACTTAGAATGATCTAATTATCAAAATTTACAGTTTGCAAGTATAGCCCCAGGACCAGCAGTAACAGCATCGTCTGAGAACTTATTAGAAATGAACTTCTTAGGTCACATCCCAGGCCACTGAATGAGAATTCTGGGGTGGGGCCCAGTAACCTGTGTTTTAATAGCCCTCCAGGTGATTCTGATGTGTGCTAATGTTTGAGGACCACTGGCCTACACAAGTTTGAGTCTGGACTTTGCTTTTACTTGTTAATGCAGACTTCACCTGTTGGAAATTCCCATCTCAACTATTTCTCATGGGTGCTGCCCACATGATGACATGAAGTCTATTCAGTTATCCTGTGACCTCCCACAATATTTTTCCTTTGTAGTATGAATTTATAAAGTTATTCAGAACTTAATTAACTTATACTTCAGAGTTTTATTTAGAAAATATTGTAATCTATCCTATTCATTGAATGGGTTTCCTTATTAAATTTATTGGGGCAACATTGGTTCACAAAACCATATGGGTTTCAAGTGTACAACTCAACAAAACACAGTCTGCACACTGCATCATGCATCCATCGCCCAAAGCAAAGTCTCTTTCCATTTCCAGTTATCTCCCCTTTGCCCACCTCTACCTACCCCCATCCACCTTTCCCTCTGGCTATCACCATACTCTTGTTTGTGCCTATGTATTATATATGTGGTGTGTGTGTATGTGTGTGTGTGTGTATGTGTGTGTGTGTGATATGTTTTTTGCTTAATCCCTTCATCTTCTTTCACCCAGCATCCCAACCCGCTTCCCTTCTGACAGCTGTCAGTCTGTTTCATGTGTCCATACTTCTATTTCTATTATGTTTATCAGTTTATTTTATTCATCAGATTCTACATGGAATTGACATCATATGGTATTTGTCTTTGTCTGACTGGCTTATTTCACTTAGCATACTAATTCCAGGTCTATCCATGAAGTTGCAAAAGGTGAGATTTCCTTCTTTTTTATGGCTGAGTGTACAGTTGTCCCTTGCTATATCGTGGTCTACTTATTGCAGCTTCACTTATATCGTGGGTTATATACAGTGAAGCCACAATAAGTGGACTTCAATATAGCAAGGGATGACTCTATACTTCACTGGTGACTACCCATATAGAATTTTATATGTTGTTAAAATTACGTAGGTTTAAGAGTGTAGAAAGTGTTTAAGAGCATATGAAGTGTTTATAAGAGTGTGAGAAAGGTTAATAAGAGAGTGGGAAAGGTTTATAGGAGTGTGGGAAGGGTTTATAAAGCCTTAAAAATATATAAATAATAAAATAAATATAATGCTGCTTCTTTGCAGATTTTTACCTATTGCAGGGGTCTCTGGAACATAACTCCCGCGATAGGTGAGGGGTCACTGTATTCCATTGTGAAGTGTATCACAGATATTTTTAGCCACTCACTACTTGTGGAAACTTGGGCTGTTACCAGATGGCTTTTAATACAATTCTATATACCAGTAATTCTTACATAATTTTATGTCTATTTTATGTACTTTTCAGAACTTGAACAGTTAGTTTTTTAATACTTCCATAAATCCTATAAAAATTAAATGAAATAACTTATATAAAGTTATTTATTTGTGTATAGAACAAAGTACTTAGTTTCTCTCTGGAAAGATGAAGATCCTTGGCTATTAGTTTAAGAAGACACAAGAACCCTCCCCACATGAGTGCTCTAGTTTCCACAGTATGAACCCTAGTGTTTGGGGGACTGGGCACACATACTTAACATGAGTCTGGAGGGCCTAAGGAGAATTCTCCTCATGTCAATCCCAGTGGTTAAGTGACACATAAAGTTAGTTCCCTAAGGACTCAAAGGAAAGCAGAGAGGACAAGTTCTTAGGCTAGAGAATTCTTCAGTCATACCACATACACACCACTACATACACACTTCATCAATATATTGCCTTCAAGAACTGTCTTCCCTCTTCCTCTGAGCATGACTCTAATCTCTATTACTTGGGGGGTGAAGAAGCCATGTTCCTTTCTTTGACTTTTAGCCATTGATATAGGTGGAAAATGTAAAATGACATTTAAAAAAATCTGAAGAGACCAATTACCATAAAAATATTAAAAGGTTTCAGAGAACTGCTCAAAAAGGTTATAAATCCCAATGGCATTAAAATAGAGAGTTTTCAAGACCTCAGAAATAAACATTTCTCGATATTAATTATTCCAGAATACAGGAAAACAGAAAACTTCCTAATTGACTTCTCAATGTGAATATATCCTAGAAACCAAGCTAGACAAAGAAATGGCACCAAAACAAACAAACAGAAAAACCCCAACATACCAATTGTACCTATGATTATAGGTGTAAACTCCAAAATTAAATAAATATTAGCAAATAGAATACATCAGTACATTAAAAGAAAAAAATATATGACAGTGTAGTACCTTGACTGAAGAATATAAAAACAGTTCAACATAAAGAAATCTAATGTAATTCATCATACTAGAAAAGGAGAAAAGTATATGAACATCTAGATAGATGTGGAAAAGTATTTAGACAAAAGTCAACATCCATCCATCCATTCTTAATTATAGAACAGCAGCAAAATTGATGCCAGTGCTTCAAATAACTCCTATATTGTGTAAAACACATCTGAAACAATAGCAAGCAGTATAATGGACACACAAAAAAGTCAAAATAACAAGAGTAGGTATTATGATCACTATTATTCAGCACTGTTCTTTATGGTTTTCTGTGTATGTACGTGTCCCTAAATAATATATTGCTTTGTTTTCCTATCTTTTAACATTATATAAATAGAGTTATACTGTATGTATTCTATAGTGACTTGCTTTTCTCACTTAACATTGTACTTGTAATACTTCTGTGTTGGTGTGTAGAGCTATATAATGAATTTATTCTTACTTATTTTAGTATTCCTTTATATGAATATATCCAATTTTTTTATTCTTCTGTAAATAGGCATAATTTGAGTCTACAGTTTTGCAACTACATGCAATACTACTGTTAATATTTATGGGTATATCTCTTGGTTCAGATGTGCAAGAATTTTTCTAGGAGATATACATAGGAATGTAATTCCTGAGTCATTTGGCAAGCATACATTGAACTTTGTAAAATAATGCTATTTTCCAATATGCTTGTACCAGTTAAGGATTTATCCTAAGAGTGAATGAAAGTTCTGTTGATCTAGTACTAATCATATTTGTTATTATACATTACAAATAAAAATATTAGCTAATCTACTTGGTAGGGAATGGTATTGCATTGTGGTCTTAACTTGTTTTTTCTTACTAAAGATGTACTTGAGCATCTTTTCATATGTCCTGCTTTTTGAAATACTTGTTCATATCTCTTGCCAATTTTTAGTAGGGTCAGATGTTTCTCTTTATTAATTTATAGAAGTTCTTTATATATTTTTACACAAATTCTCGGACAGTTAATGCATTGTGAATATCTGCTACTAGTGTATAACTTGTCTTTTCATTCTTATGGTGTCTTTGGATATCTAATTGCCTTTCTAAATTCTCTTATTGATTTAAATAATATCTGTAGACACTTTTGTGCTTCTGTGTAAACAGGTATATTCTTTAACAAAAGTTGCACTTATTTTCAATCTTTATAACTTCTATTTCTACATCTGGCTAGAATGTTCAATACAATTTTGAACGGAAGCAGCAGTGGGAAAAATTCTCATCTTGTGCCTAGCTTTAAATGTAACATTTATTACATTTCAACATTATATCTCCTTTATGATTTATAGATATATTTTAGGTTTTAATAGGTTAAGGACATTATCTACTTCACCTAATTGTGAATTTTACCAGTGCTTCTTTTACATCTTTTGAGGTAATCATGTTTCTCTCCTTTAATCTGTTAATTTTATAAATTACTGTATTAATTTCCTAGTGCTGTACCAGTCTTGCTTTTGTAGAATAAATCTAAATAAGCAATATTTGAGGAGTTTGTGATCACCAGCTTGGGAGAGTTGAGGGTCATGCAGTGACAGGCACTGACCCCCATAGTCACCAATCTGGCTGGAGAATTGGGCTGTGGGAGAGGCCAGGCCACTGTATGGAGTGGCAGGATTGAGTAGGAGGAATTTCTCAAAAAGAAAAGTGAAAAGAGAGAGAGACACTGTTTGGTGAATTCTCCTGCAGCAGCAGATCTGGCCTCTCTGCCGCCCAGCCGGGCAGTGATCCCGAGGTTGCATGGAAGGTTGTATGGAAACCCTGAGCACACCCATAGCACTGGGAAGGGTGCAAACTGGAGGGACTGAGGAAGCCTGGCTGAAAGCATGCATACGCCCACACCCCAGCCCACAGCGGTAACCCTGGGGAAAGTGAGTGCTCAGGAGGCCTGGATCCCACACCCAAGGGAACCAGGAGAGGCGCCAAGCTAGCTTACTCTGGGAAGAGCATGCAGGCTGAGAGCAGATCAGGAAGAACAGCCATACCAACCACCCCTCAACCTGCTGCAGCCAGCAAGACCAGAAAAACCGGTTTGGCCACTTAAGAGGGTTTTTAATTTAATTTTATATTTTTTAAATAATTTTTTATTTTTAAATTTTTCTTATTTTTTAATCTTTCAGTTCCTTTTTCCTGTCTTTCCTTCTTTCTTGTTTTATCTTTTCTTCCTTTCCTTCTAATTTTATCTCTTCTTCCTTCCTTCTTCTTCTACTTTTTTTCCTTTTTCTTTCTTTTTTTTTTTTCAATACCCACAAGTGAGACGACAAAAAAAAAAAAAGCCTGAAACTGTGAAAAGACCAGAGTTGGACTCAAAGAAGGAGCATCACAACAGCTGAGACAATGAGAGAAATTGCACTTTCCTATTACAGAGAACCTGCAAGTTATTGCATATGTGTTTTTTTTCATTATTCAAGTATTTTTGTATTCCTCTTCTTCCTGTATAGTTGGCTTTGCTTGGCTGGTTATATTGTATCATTTGACAGGTTTCCCCTGATCTCTCTTTCATAGTGTATTGCTAATTTACTGTCCTTCACTTCACTTGTGTTCCATTAGCACACTACTGAAGATCCAGTACTCCCTATTCTTGTTATCCAGATCTCATAGATTCTGTCATACGTTTGTTGCTCTAATATTATTGTAGATAATAGCTGTTCCATACAATTGTAAATACTATACAATACCCCTCCCAGATCTTAGCCCACTTCACGGTTTCCTGAATTCTATTACTGTAGTGGTTAACTCTATTCTCTCACACACTACACCTATTTACTATCCTTTACTCTCACCTTACCTCAGAATCTGAGCAGCTCTCACAACCTCACTGCTTTCTAGATCCAACTCACAATCCTTCCCTCCCCAACAAGAGTCTTACCTTCTTCCATCCTTTCTAAAAGGTGACTAGTTGGGTGGAAGATCACGGTTAACACTATACATAGCCAAAGGATTGCCTATCTCTTCTCCACAAGCTGCTATTGTAAATAGCATAGAATACTCTCTTGCTGTCTTAAACCAGTTTGCCTTACCCCTTCAACTGATCACAAAAAAGAGTAGGTAGAAGCAGTGAATACCAGGATACCTGAAGGCAACTGTACCACTGAATCTCACAGGTATTCTGCCACAGAAGTTAACACTATAAACTCAGGGAGCCAGAATAGATCAATTTAAGAAGCTGAGGCTAACAAGAAGAGTCTCACAAACAATGGGAAGACAAAGAAACAATCCCCAAATGAGAGGAAAGGAGGAAGCCTCAGAAAGAATGCTAAATGAAATAGAGGCAACTCAACTACCAGATATTGAGTTCAAAGCAGTGGTTATCAGGAAACTCCATGAGCTCACAGCGAATTACCAGAAACTACAGGGGAACTACAATGAACTCGCTGCAAACTATATCAACATGAAAAAGGAAATAGAGAACATAAACAAGGGCCAAGAGAAAATAAAGAATACAATATCTAACTTAAAGAACACAGTAGAAGGAATCAAAAGCAGGATCAATGAAGCAGAAGATTGGATCAGTGAATTGGAGGACAAAATAGAAAAACTCACCCAGAAAGAGCAAGAAAAGGAAAAGAGGCTTAGAAAGAATGAAGAGGGATTAAGAGAAATACAAGACAATATGAAATGTGATAATATCCGTATAATAGGGATACCAGAAGGAGAAGAAGAAAAAGGGATAGAAAACCTATTTGAAAAAGTAATGATGGAAAACTTCCTTGATTTGATGAGAGAAAAAATCACATAAATCCAGGAAAAACAGAGAGTCCCAATCAAGAGGAACCCAAAGAGGCCCACTTCAAGACACATCATAATTAAAATGGCAAAATTCCAAGACAAAGAGAGAATCTTAAAGGCGGCAAGGGAGAAAACAGGAAGTAACATACAAGGGAGCCCTGATAAGGTTAGCAGCTGACTTTTCAATGGAAACTCTCCAAGCCAGAAGAGAATAGCAAGAAATATTCTAAGTTATGAGAACCATAGGACTATAACCAAGGCTACTTTATCAAGCAAGGCTCTCAACAAGATAGAAGGCCATATAAGGAGCTTCCAAGACAAAATAAGTCTAAAAGAATGCACCTCCACCAAACCAGCTCTGCAAGATATGCTAAAGGGACTGCTTTAAGGAAAGGAAGGAAAAGAGAAGGGGGTAGGAGGGAGGAACACAGGTACGAAAATGACAATGAATAAGAACCTATCAATAACAACTTTAAATGTAAATAGATTAAATGCTCCACTTAAAAGACATAGAATAGCTGAATGGATACGAAAGCATGACCCACACATATGCTGCCTACAAGAGACCCACTTCAGGACAAAAGACCTACACAGACTGAAAGTGATGGGCTGGAAACAAATTTTCCAAGCAAATGGACAGGGAAAAAAAGCTGGAGCAGCAATACTCATATCAGACAAAATAGACTTCAAAAAAAGGGCCAAAAAGAGAGACCCAGAAGGTCACTTCATAATACTCAAGGGAAGAATCCACAAAGAAGACATAAACATTGTAAATATATATGTACCCAATGTAGGAGCACCCAAAAACTTAAAGAAAACCTTAGAGGACTTTAAGAAAGATATTGAGAGCAACACAAGTGTAGTAGGGGATTTTAATACCCCACCATCAAGAATGGACAGATCTTCCAAACAAAATATCAACAAATATACTGTGGTATTGAACAAAGCCCTAGATGAAATGGACTTAATTGATATATAAAGAGCCCTTCATCTCAAAGAAGCTAAATACACATTCTGTTCAAATGCACATGGAACATTTTCAAAGATAGGATAGGACACAAAACAAGCCTCAACAAATTCAAGAAATTGAAATCATATCAAGCATTTTCTCAGATCACAAGGGGCTGACACTAGAAACCAACCCCAAGGAAAAAAACCCAAAACACTCAAAATCATGGAAATTGAATAGCATGGTATTAAACAATGAATGGGTCAAAAATGAAATTAGAGAAGAAATAAAATAGTTTCTGGAAACAAATGAAAATGAACTCACAACAACCCAAAACTTATGGGACACAGGGAAGGCAATCCTGAGAGGGAAGTTCATAGCAATACAGGCCTACCTCAAAAAGATAGAAATATTTCAAACAAACAACCTTACATTGGGACAGAAAAATGTACTTGAACAACAATTAAAATAAATTAAAAAAATAATATTTGAGGATCTGTTTTACTAATATTTCTTCCCACTTTTTTAGATATGTTTGAGTGAAATTCGCCATCTTTATAACTTTTTAGGGTTCTCAGCTTTTAGTGTTAAAGTTTTACTAGCTACCTTAAATTAGTTACATGTTGTTTCCTATGTATCCACTTTCTGAAAAAGGTTATATATGATTTTAATTATCTACTCTTTGAATGTAGATGGAATTGACTTATGAAATCACCTGAGTCTATTTTCTTTGTGGAAGGATTTTTTGACTACTAAGTCAATTTTTTTTTTAATGTTTATGGGGACATTTAGGTTTTCAGGGTAGTTTTGGCAATATATATTTTTCTAGAAATGTGTACATTTCACCTAAGTTTTCTAATTTATTGGCATAAAATTTTTCATAATAGTCCTAATTTAAATATTTTCTACTTTTAAATGCATCAGATTTATAAAAAAGATTTTATTTATTTATCTTTAGAGGGGAAGGGAAGGAGAGAGGGAGAGAAATATCAATGTATGGTTGCCTCTCATGTGTCCCCTCCTGGGAACTGGCCTGCAACCCAGGCGTGTGCCCTGACTGGGAATTGAACTGTAGTTGTTTGGTTCGTAGGCCCGTGCTCAATCCACTGAGCTACACCAGCCAGGGCTCATCAGATTTTATTTTTAATCTTATTTATACCTTTTCTTTATTTGTATTGATCAATCTTGCCAAAGCATTTTCCCATTTTATTAATCTTTGAAAAGAATCAACTCTTGGCTTTGTTGGTTTTTTCCTAGATTCTTCCTATTATATCTTTATTTTTAATTTTGTTATTTTCTTTTCTTATATTTATTATTTTCTTCCTTCTGTATATACTTTGGTTTGTTTCAAGTTTGTTTTTTCAAGTTAATAAGCCTAACTTTTCAAGTTAATAAGCCTTGTTCATTATATTTTACTTTATTCTTGTTAATATAAGCTATAAAATTTCGTCTAAATGACATTTAGTTGCAGCCCCTAAGTTTTGATATATTATGATTTCAGTTGTATTTTTTTCATCATGCTGTCTTTTCTAATCCATGAATTATGTAGTGTGGGTTTACATTTCCCAATGTGTGTTTTTAATGTTAGCTATTATTAATTTATATTAGAATCTGTATTGATACTGTTATTGGGTACATAGAAGTTTTGTATGTTATAACTTCCTTGTAAATTGAAAAATTACCAAAAATTAATCCTATCAGTATGCAGTGACCTTTTTAATGTCACTATCTTCCTGAAGATTGCGATATATTACTCAGATTGCTAGCCCAGCTCTTTTCATTGGAATTTTTCCAGTAAGTTATCTCCCATTCTTATTGGCAGCCTTACTGAGTCTTCCTGTTTTAGTTAGGTCTTTTTAAAAGAGCTTTTAGCTTGACTTTACTCAGCTTTAACTGAATGCCCTTTCTTTTTCAATGTAGTAATCTTTGTCTTTGAACTGACAAGGCAAATACTTTCATTGATTCTTATTACTTAAATATATAAATTTATCTTTTAATTTTTATCAGTGGTAAAAAACACATAACATAAAATGTACCATATTAACCATTTTTAAGTGTACATTTCTGTAGTAATAAATATTATATTCAGGTTGTTGTGCAACCAATCCCCAGAACTCTTTCATTTGAAACTGAAACTTTATACACATTAAACAACAACTCCCCTCTTCCCTGTTCTCCATAACCTCTGGCAACCACCTTACTCTAAGTTCCTCATTTAATTGGAATCCTGTAGTATTTGCTTTTCTGTGATTGGTTTATTTCATCTAACATAATGTCCTCAAAGTTCATTTACCTTGTAGCATATGCCATAATCTCCTCCCTTTTTAAAACTGAATGATATTCTATTTATATGTATATACCCTTTTTTGTTTATCTATTCACTTGATGGATACTAGAGTTGCTTCCACTTTTTGGCTGCTGTGACTAATGCTGTTATAAACATGGGTGTAAAGATATCTCTTCAAGAACCAACCTGCTTTCATTTAGTTTGGGTATATGCCCAAAAGTGAGATTGCTGGAACATATGGTAATTCTATTTTTAAGTTTCTGAGGAACCATACAATTTTCCTTAGTGGCTGTATCATTTTACCTTCTCACCAACAACACGGAAGGGTTCCAATTTTGTCACATCAGTGGAAACACTAATTTTTTGTTTTATTTATATTGTGTAATCCATCCTAATGGGTGTGATATAATATCTCATTGTGATTTTGATTTGCATGTCCATAGTGATAAGTGATGGTGAACATCGTTTTATGTGCTTATTGGCTGTTTGCATATCTTCTTTGGAAAAAAATGTCTATTGATGTCCTTTGCCTGTTTTTTACATTGGGTTGTTTTATTGGTTTTTTTTGAATTATAGAAATTCTTTATATATTCTGGATTTTAACATTTCATCAGATATGTGATTTGAAAATGTTCATCCACTCTATGGGTTGACTTTTCACTCTGTAGATTGAGTTGTGAGGCACAAAAATTTTTAGTGTTAATGTAGTCCAATATTTTTTCTTTTCTTGCCTGTGCTTTTGGTGTTATATATAAAAAAAAAGTCATTGCCAAATCCAAAGTCATGAAGGTTTTCCTTTATGTTTTCTGCTAAGAATTTTAGAATTTTAGCTCTATGTTTAGGTCTTTTTTTTTTTTTTGCATTTTGAGTTAATTTTTGCATGTGGTGTGAGGGAAGGGACTAACTTCATTCTTTTGCATGGGTATATACAGTTTTCACAACAACATTTGTTGAAAAGAGTGTCTTTTCACCATTGAATGGTCTTGGCACCCTGTTGAAAATCATTTGACCATATATGCAAGGGTTTGTTTTGGGGCTCTCTATTCTATTTCACAGGCCTATATGTCTGGGTTTTTTTTTTTTTGCCATTATTGCAATGTTTTGATTATTGTAGATTTTCAAGATTTTGGTTTCTTTTTTTTTCTTAAGTGTTTGGGCTCGTTGGAATCTCTTGAGATTCCATTGACTTTTTTTTTTTAATCCTCAAACCTGCAGCCTAGTTCTATGTCCTCGTCAGGAATGAAACCCACAAACTTTTGATGTACAGGATAACGGTTTAATCAAATTAGCCACTTGGCCAGGGCTCCATATGAATTTTAAGATTGATTTTTCTATTTCTGCAAAAATAACATTGGAATTTGACAGGGATTTCATTGAATTTGTAGATTGCATTGGGTAGTATTGACATCTTAACAGTATTGAGTCATCCAGTTCATGTACACCAGATGTCTTTCCATTTATCTGTGTCTCCTTTAGTTTCTTTCAATAACATTTTGTGTTTTTCAATGTAGAAGTTTTTCACCTCCACAGTTAAGTTTATTCTAAAATATTTTATTCTCTTTGATGCTGTTATCACTGGAATTGTTTTTCAGTTTCTTTTTGGATTATTCCTTGCTAGTCTGTAGAAATGCAGCTAATTTTTATGTATTGATTTTTTATCCTGAAACTTTGCTGAATTATTTATTAACTCTTAGCAGTTTTATTGTTGTTGAAACTTTAGGGTTTTCTGCACATACCATTACATCATCTATGTACAGGGATACTCCACCATTTATTTTTCCAATTTGGATGCTTTTTATTTCTTTTTCTTGACTAATTGTTCCAGCTAGGACTTCCAGCACTATGCTGAACAGAAGTAATAAAAGTGAGCATTCTTATGGAATGTCCTCAGAAAACTAAAAATGGAACTGCCTTTTGACTCAGCAATTCTGCTGCTGAGTTTATGCTCTAAGAGCCCTGAAACAGCAATCCAAAAGAACCTATGCACCCCAATGTTCATAGCAGACAATTTACAATAGCCAATTTCTGGAAGCAACCTAAGTGCCCATCAGCAAATGAGTGGATCAAAAAAATATGGTACCTTTACACAATGGAATTCTACTCAGCAGAGAGAAAGAAGGAGCTTATATCCTTTGTGACAGCATGGATGGAACTGGAGAGCATTATGCTAAGTGAAATAAGCCAGGTTGTGAGGGAAAAATACCATATGATTTCACCTTTAACTGGAACATAATCAACAAAAGAAAAAAGCAAACAAAATATAACCAGAGTCATTGAAATTAAGAACAATCTTAACAATAGCCAGAGGGGAGGGGGGAGGGGACTGTAGGAAGAAGGGTTTTCAGGAACTACTATAAAGGACACATGGACAAAACCAAGGGGGAGGGCGGAAGCAAGGGAGGGAGGTGGGTTTGAACAGGGTGCGGGGGAGCGGGGGAGAAAATACGGACAACTGTAATTGAACAACAATAAAATAATTTAAATTAAAAGAAAGGGAGCATTCTTGTCTTATTCCAGATCTTACAGGAAAAACTTTCAGCTTTTCATCACTGAGTAGATTAGCTGTGGGTTTTCTACATATGATCTTTACCATGAGGTAGTTTCCTTCTAATTTTTGCTTAAGTGTTTTTTAACATGGAAAAGTATTGAATTTTGTCAGATGCTTTTTATGCAAAAAATCAAGATTGTCATGTGGCTTTCTTTCATCATTATGTTAATATGGTGTGTTACCCTGATTGAGTTTCACATGTGGAGTCATCCTGACATTCCAGGGATAAATCCCACTTGGTTAAAGTGCATAATCCTTTTAACCTGCTGTTGAATTCTGTTTGATTATATTTTGTTGAGGATTTTTGAATCAATATTCACCCAAGTTGTTGACCTGTAGTTCTCCTGTAGTGCTTTGCTTGACTTTGGTGTCAGTGTAATATTGGCATCAAAGAATGAGTTGGGAAGTGTTGCCTCCTCTTCAGTTTTTTGGTAGAGTTTGAAGAGGATTGAGGTTAATTCTTCTTTAAATGTTTGATAGAATTCACCAGTGAAGTCTTCTGGTCCTGGGATTTCTTTGTTGGGAGCTTCTTGACTGTTATTTAATCTCCTGCTATTTACAGATCTGTTGAGATTTTCTATTTTTTTCACTGTTAGTAGGTTATGTGTTTCTAGGTACCTTATCTGCTATACTTTAGCTACAGTATCTAATTTGTTGGCATGTAATTATTTCTGTAAAATCAGTTGTAAAGTTGTAATGTCCCTTCTTTTCACTTCCGATTTTAGTTATTTGAATCTTCTCTTTTTTTTTCTTGGTGTATCTTAAGGTTTGTTGATTTTGTTGATATTTTTAAAGAAGAACTCTTGGTTTCATTGGTTTCCCCTATTTTTCTATTCTGTATTTTTATCTTTGTTCTAATCTTTATTATTTCCTTCCTTGTGCTAGCTTTAAGTTTAGTTTTTTTTCTTTAAAGATTAGTTTGTTAATTTGAAATCTTTCTTCTTTTATTGTAAGTAATAACAGCTGTAAATTTTCCTCTTAGCTTAGCTTTTATTCTCCATAAATTTTGGAATGCCATGCTTTCATTTTCATTTGTCTAAAGATATTTTCTAATTTACTTTGTAATTTGTTACTGCTTAATCAGCCAGTCTTTGTTTAAATTCTCTGGTGTATTTAATAATTTCTCTATCATTTTTTGTGCATTTCAGATCTTTTTCCTGATCTTATTTTCCTTCTAATGAACTCCTCCTTTAGAAATTTCTTTAATGAATTAGAGAACAAACCTTCTCTAATTTAGTTGCTCTTAAGATACCTTTATTTCATCTCACTTCTTAAAAGACAGCTTCGCCAAATATAGAAGTTCATGTCTCAGCATTTTAGTGATATTATGCCACTGTCTTTCCCTTCTGGTGTTGCTGATTGGCTAATAGCACCCCAAAGATGCCCACATTCTAATCACTGGAACCTCTGAATATGTTACCTTATTTTGTAAACTTGTAACTAATAGTCTGCAGATGTGATTAATTTAAGGATCCTGAGATGAGGACATTACCTGGGATTATTCTAATGAACAAAGAGTAATCACAAGGGCCATGTAAGAGATAGGCAGGAGGATCAAAGTCAGTAATGGGATATGTGCTAACTGGAGCAGAGGCTGGAGTGATGCAGCCACTAGCTGGCAGCCTGTAGAAACTGGAAAAGGGCAGGGAGCAGATTCTCCCCTGAGGTATCCAGAGAGAATCACCTCAGCTGACATCTTGATTGTAGACCCATAAGACTGATTTTGGATTGAGAACCTTCAGAACGATAAGAAAATAAAGGTAGAGTTGTGTGTGTGTGTGTGTGTGTGTGTGTGTGTGTGTGTGTGTGTGTGTGCGCGGCAGTGGGCGGGGGTGGTGGTGCGGCAGGGGTGTTAGCCATTACTTTGTGGTAATTTGGTTTGGCAGCAATGGGAAACTGAGGAAGTTGCTTTTGAGAAATCTGCTGTCAGATTAATTATAGTTCTATCATTGATAATTTTTCTTCCTCGCTGGCTGCTCACCTTTTAAAGTTTACAAGTTCTCTTTACTATTCTGCAAGTTTATTTTGATGTCTAAGTGTGAATATCTTTTTATTTGTTCTGCTTGAGTTTCCTAACTGGTGTCTTTGATCACTGCTGGAAAATTCTCACTTATTGCTGCTTCTAATATCTCTCCACCAATCTTTCTGTTTTCTCCTCCAGGTTCTACTTTTATGTTTGAAGTTCTTGTTCACTCTGTTTTCCATGTCTCTTTTCCATATTTCACAGTTGTGTTTCTATGTACTGACCCTCTGTAATTTCTCATATCTATTGCTCATATACCTCTTTAGCTGTGCCCAATCTTTTTCTTATTTCACCCATTGACTTTTTAATAAAAATTGTTGCATTTCACATTTATACAAGTTCTATTTGGTCCTTTATCAAAAATACCTGATCAGTTTTGGTAGTCTTTCATCTTACTTTCAATTCTCTCATTTACTTCTGTAAAAGTATAAAGCATACTGATTTTATATTTTGTGTTCAGTCGGTTCATTGTCTATAGTTTAATGGGCTTTGTTGCTTCTCCTGATGTTTTCTCATGGTTTTTCATTCCCTCTTGTGTTTAGTGAGTTTGTGAGCTTCTGTCCCTTGCAATCTTGTATTATTTTGGGCATATATATAATGTGTTCCCATAGAAAGTGTGTACATTTTCTTCTCCTAGGCACTTTGTGTCATGTCACACAGTTAATACAAATTCAAGCTCCAAATCTCTGATTTGTGAGTTTGTGGCTAGAGATTTTAATGGGAGACTTTTTTCTTTTTTCTTTCTTTCTCTTCTCTCTCCAAGGTCAAGCCAGAGACATATTATCTCTATCTCATCCTGCATGGTAATTTTTTTTCTAGGTCACCTACTGAGCATGTCATACTTCTGGTGATATATGTGTGAGGGGATTCCAATCAAACCTTCCACCTAATTCAGGCCCAGGGCTTTGCCGCTGTCCTGTCAGTCCATTATAATCCAGGACCTAAACCACCAGGGACTTTCAGATATCTTCAGGGCAAAACAGAGTGTAGTACTTGCTTATCAGTTACTGGGTTTTCACTTCTTGTCATTCTAGCCTCTGAGATTCTATTATTTTCCTGGCAGCTCATGTATACATTAAGAAACATGTCATCAATATTTCATGCAGCATCGTTAGGTGTAAGGTATCTAAGAATCTAGTATGCTATACTTTTGTAAAACTCCTTGAATCAGTTAGATACTTGTATGTAACAAGTTATCCTAATACTAAGTGTCTTCAAGCATGAGATGTTATCACATAGGTTCTATGGGTCTGGAATCTATATACAGCTTCTCTCTCACAAGACTGCAATTGGGGTGTTGATCTGGGCTTTGGTCATTTCAAGACTCAGTTGGTGAAGGATTGACTTACTCATGTGATTCTTGGCAGGTCACAGGATGCTCAGTTCCTGCCTCACTCAAATGGCTGTGGGCAGAACTTATGTCTTGCTGGCTGTTGATTGGCGACATTAGTTCTTTGTCATGTGGGCATTTCCACAGTGGTGTTCACAGTATAGTAACATGCTTCTTGCAGAGTGAGAGCTCTGAGAAAGGGAAAGAGAGAAAGCAAGAGAGGGTGAGCAACATGGAAGGAACTGCAGTCTTTTTGTATCCTGATCACAGAAGTGACATCCCATGATATGTGCCGTCTTCTATTCATCAGGAGCAAGTCACTGTTTTTGGCCCATTCTGAAAGGGAGGTGATTACACAAATGTGTGAATCCGAGGAGACAAGGATCACTTGTAACCATTTTAAAGGCTGCCTATCACACTTCTCTAAGTCACTTTTGAAAAAAATAAACATGAAAGTACAAAATAAATTAAGGAACTATAAACAACCTTTTTTAAAAGAGATAATTTAAATGTCTCAAATATATGGAAACTGTATATTCTAGTAATCTAAGCAATACTATTTTAAACAGTAATTTTGAATAGATAACAATTTTTATCTATCAGATTGACAATTTTCTTTATAATAATCAAATATGCAAATGAGAATATTAGAAACTAGCAACATCATGCAATTTACCATCATATAAATTGGTATCTATTTTGTAGTTTAATTTGGCAGTATACCATTATCTTTTATATATGTTTAAAAATCACTACATGGAAAGATGTACCCAATTTATGTTAGTAAGTGAAATAGTAAATATTGTGTAATTCATTTTTATTATATTTAATGTTCAAATATGTATGTATTTAAGAAAAAATTAGCAGGCTATACTAATAGTGTTAATGAGGTCATCTCTGAGTAATGGAATCAGAGTTGATTTTTATTGTTTATCTGTATTTTCTAAATTCTCAATAATCAATACAATATACACTTACCAATTTTAAACAGAAATAATGTTCGTTTATTTGTTTTTAGTATGTATGCAAAGTTTATTAGTGATACATTCTCATGGAAGAGAACAGGCCTAGCCAAGGTGGGTGAGAAAGGCATAGGTACTTGGTCTCTTGGTCCTGAGGACTTACATAATTTGTGGGGTAGGGTGAGGGAATTACATAATGATTTGGTGGAGAATACTCTTCCAAGGGAGGGCACGACATTGCATAAGTATCGGTGGAGGTCTATTAACTCAGAATTTTATCTTGCTCCAGACCACTTATTGTTATCCTGTTAAAAACATATACATGACCAGAGGCAGTAAATCAAAGATATTTATTAGCTTTTTCTGCAAGTACTATGGACACTCTTGTACCCCTTCTCCTTCTCCTAAATTTTTACCTAACATTTCCCCCCCTCAAGCATTAGGAACCCAAATTTTTGGGGACTTTGGGGCAATGATTGCTCTGGCTTCTGCTATAAAGGGACATTGAAACTTCTTTGGGTTCCATCTGTTTGCTACCTACCAGTCAGAGGAGGCAAAGGGAAATGTCCATCCATTAGCCTGTGATAGGCTTCTGGAGCCTAGAGTTCTCCGGGGTAAATAGTTGTTCATGCTGATGATTTGTAGCTTTATAACCTCTATTCTGCCACATCCACGCATACCCTAGGCTCCAGTTCAGTAATAGTGGTCTCTTGAGGGAGGGCCGACTGGGATGGGCAATTTCAGTTCTGAGTTACCATCTGCAAGGCCGTTGCAGCCTCAGGCCCCAGGGCCCTTTGGCCTGAGAGGGAGAGGGCTGCTTTTCTAAAGTAAAAACAAAAAAGTATAATCTAAGCAACCTCCTATAAGATATAAAATTGTTCAGTAATTTCTTTAATGTTTTTGTTAAAAATTCAGAAACATACATTTGTCACTACATTGAAGATAAATGTGTAATGCCAAGATTTGTTTTGCATCCTGACATTAAGAATTCCCACTCTTGACCCACAGATAATCATGCAGATAATCTAATTTTTAAATTGGAGCCTCATTACCAAACTAATAACTAAAATAATCAAATTTATAATGCAATGTGCAATGTACAAAGCAATTTTTACAATATAAATTTATCTAACCATCAAAATCCTTCCACAAGATAAGTTTTACATCCTTATCCATTTTACAATTGAGAAAACTGAGATTCAAAGATACCAAATAGATAGGTGGATGAAAAAGCTGTGGTACATTTACACAGTGGACTACTACTTAGCTGTAAAAAGGAAATCTAACCCTTTGAACAGCATGGATTGACCTGAAAAAGTATCATGCTAAGTGAAATAAGATGGTCAGAGAAAGACAAGTACCACAATTTCACTCATATGTGGAGTCTAATAAACAAAATGAACTAACAGTCAAAACAGAGACAGACTTATGGGTAGAGAGCAGGCTGACAGCTATCAGGTGGGAAGGGGCTGGGGAGCTGGGTAGGGGTGTGGAAGGACTGAGTGAAAGAGAAAAAAATAAAACTCATGGACACAACAGTATGGTGATTGCTGGGCAAGGTGGGGTGGAGGGAGGTGGAAGATGGTATACTGGGAATAAATGGTGGTGGGAGGAGACTTGACTTGGGGTAGTGAGCACACACAACATGCACACATGCACAATACTGTGTACAGATGATGTGTTGTGGAATTGTGCCTGTGAAACCTGTCTAATTTTGTTAACCAGTGTCACCCCAATAGATTCAATAAAAAGGAAGAAAAAGACACCAAATAGTTTGTACAGGACATGATTATTGGCAAATGGAAGAGTTGAATTCAAAATTTCTGCACCAGTGCCTGCAGGCACTGAAGTCCTTTCAGCTTCCAGCATTTGTGTGCACCAGTTCCATGCTGAGGCACTCTAAGTGCAGGGAGCAGAGAGATGAACAAAGCCTTGCTCTATCCTAGAGAAATTTAGCTCAAGACCTTAGGTATCCTTCTCTCCTAACAGGTAGTTTTGTAAATAGATGTCTAGCACAGACCATTTTTTATATTATGCATGCCAAGATGCTGGTGTTCCCTCACTGCCTGGACCAGTATGTGTGCCAGTCATGTCGTGTGTGTCAATCACATAGTGATTTCCACAGTTGCATTTACATCTTGCCCGAAGTCTTGGGTGGCTGGATTCTCTAAGTTCAAGTAATTTCCTTAGGTTTTAATACTGTGCAAAGTTAAAATATCTTCCTTTGCACCACTAATGGGTTTGGAGGATCTATGGTGCCCAACAGGTTACTGTAACATCCTAGACGAAAATGCAAAATGGTCCTCATAGGAAAATGTAAAATTTTGCCCTCACAGCACTGTTCCTTGACTGCAATAAGGAGTCAGGAAATGGTAGTTGGAACCCTCTGCAGGGCAGTCTTAGAAATTTGAATTAGAACCATTGAATGTAATTATTGCTTTAATTTCTATTTGATTTCCACTTTTAATATCTATGCCTTTATGGGTATTAGTATTAAGTCCTATTTTCTTAGTTGTGTTGTACAACATTCCTTATCTACTTATATATATATTTTTAAACACCCTGGCTCTACTTTAAGAAAGGACATTGTCATGTATCATTAAAAAGTGAACTTCTAAAAGTAAAAAGAAAAACTGGGGCAGAATTGGTGTCATGAAGCCCATTTTTTAAAAAATACTTTATTTCTTTATTTTTAGAGAGAGGGGAAGGGAAGGAGAAAGAGAGGAGAGAAACATCAATGTGTGGTTGCTTCTCATATGGCCTCTACTGGGGACCTGGCCCGCAACCCAGGCATATGCTCTGACTGGGAATTGAACCGCGACCCTTTGGTTCACAGCCCACGCTCAATCCACTGAGGTACACCAGCCAGGGCTGTGAAGCCCATTTTATGGGTTTGGTCTGAGATGTGATTATATTAATTTCAGATAATACATTTAGTTAACACATTAATTGTCCTCACTACACTTCATTTATATTCTGGACCTCCATTTTGAAATAATACTTATTATGATGATGATTAATAATAAATGTACTCATAACTCTGTGTTTATTTTAACCACCAATCAAAGGGAGGAATCAGTCAATTGTTAGGGCAGCTGTGGCATAGAGAAAGAGGAAGTGCACTATGATTCAGGTGTCTTAGTGGAAAATAAAAAGGATCCCTATCTCGAACCTACTTACTAATTGTGTGTTTTTGGCCTTCCTGAATCTGTGTCCTACCTGGAAAATATGACTAATAGTGGTTATAGAGTTGTTGTGGGATCAAACAGGATAATTCACCTAATGACATCAGCTAATATTTATTGAAAATTTACTAGGCCCTTGTGCTGCTCTAAGTCCTTTAAGTGAATTATTTAATTGCCACAATATAGTTTTAAAAGTAAGTACTATTATTATCATCATTAGCCCAAATTTACAGATGAGGAGACCAAGGCACAAAATGGATTGAATAACTTGCTCAGAGTTGCGCAGCTAATAACAAAGGCAAGGTTTAAACTCAGACAGTTCAAGGTTTAAACTCAGACAGTTCAAGTGCTCAAACCCTTAAGCCACTGGGCTACTGGATGCATTGCCTTTTAAGTAAACTCTCTGACTGGGTTTTAGTTCACAATGGTGTACAGTACAAAGCAGTTCTTATTATAGTTGATATCAGTAAAATGTAATTAAAAAAATAACCTTGCCACACTATATATTAAAGATAAATGAGACTTGTATGTGCAATTATATGACACACACCAGCTTTTCAGTAAATGTCCAGCATCTTTTGGATTCATTTTTCATAGCACAAAGTAAAAAGAGACAAGCTGGGTGAAGAGACCAAAGGCTATGTCACTGGGTGGCCACAGAGGGCTTGGGCTGCTGTGGGTTTCAGAGGAGACATGAAGACTTCTGTTGAATGCCTCTTTCTGCTCCATCCACACTTTCAGGAACTGGAAGCCCAACTTCTAACTATTCAACACTAATACCTTCTCTGATAGATAGGAAGTTGCCACTGTAGGTAGGTTTCTATAGTAAAAAGTCCTGCACTAGTAGTGGAGCACAGGAAAATGCTTAGATATGCTTCAGTGCTGAGAGGAAAGAGCCCGTGGAGAGAAGGTTGTTGACAACACAGAAAGAAACTAGTTGAACATCATTGTTAAAACGAAGGGCTTTGGACTCCAACTGGCTTAGAAACTATCTCCAGCTCTGCCACTCACAGAGTGTCATCATACTTACACTCTCTAAGCTATTTATCTATAAAAGGGTATAAAAATAGTTTTAACACCATAGAAGTATTGTGTAGATTGAAGGTAATATTACATGTAAAGCTCTTAGCATTTTATTTAGCAACTAGTGAGAACTCAATAAATATTAGCTTGTATTATGGTCATCATTGTAGTTGGTGGAATAATGACCCTGGGTAGTAATAGCATATTGTCTATGCATAATGACACATAGGGGGTGCCCATTACTCAGTTGTTATTATTAGCAACATTATTTTTTTATTGCAATTTTCATTAGCTTATCTTTGTTAGCTTGTCATATTTGGGTACTAGTCCCTGTTCAGCTCTGTGACTTTACAAAAGTCATATCACCCTTTTGGGCCTTGTTTTTCCTATCTGTAAGATGGAAGAATTGGACTACATTAATGGTTCCTGAACATGGACAGGTAAGAGACATCTGTGCCAGGTCACAACAAAGTTTTCTTTGGGCCCTGTTGGAATTGTCTCTATAATTGCTAAGAATTCTTCACTCTGAGATAATGTCCATCTGCTCTTTTTCTGTTACATTATGCATTTATTTCATGAACTGATGATAACAGGCAGTAACTTTTAAAAATTATATTTGGTAAAAATACAATTTTGGCAACCGTATAAATGTCTACCTCCCTTCATTTAAAAAAAAATATGTTTTAGCCCTGGCTGGTGTAGCTCAGTGGATTGAGTGCGGGCCTGCAAACCAAATGATCGAGGTTCGATTCCCAGTTAGGGCACATGGCTGAGTTGCAGGCCAGTTCCCAGCAGGGGATGCAGGAGAGGCAACCATACATTGATATTTCTCTCCCTCTCTCCTCCCCTTCCCCTCTAAAGATCAATAAATAAAATCTTTTTTTAATATTTTATTTATTTATTTTTAGAGAGGGGGAAGGGAAGGAGAAAGAGTGGGAGAGAAACAATGTGTGGTTGCCTCTCATGTGTCCTCTACTGGGGACCTGACCCGCAATCCAGGCATGTGCCCTGACTGGGAATCGAACCAGCGACCCTTTGCTTCACAGGCCTGTGCTCAATCCACTGAGCTACACCAGCCAGGGCAATAAATAAAATCTTTTTTTAAAAAAGGAAGTAGTAATAAAAAAATAAAATAAAATAAATATGTTTTAGTTATACTCTCTGTGAACTATAGAATTCTGGGAACTCTCACTGCCATGATGATCTATAAGACACTTCTAACACTATCAGCTTCATGCAGAGAACATGGAGCACCTTGCTGAGTGCAGAAATAGATAGGGGAGAAGACATCCAGCCTGCAGTGCCAGGCAAGTGGTGAGACCCTTGGACTGGAAGCAAAGGAGGAAGCTCTGAAAAGAGGGGCAGAAGCATTTGTTCTTTATTTTAACAAATATTTATGGGTCACCAATCTCAGTGCAAGCACCATGCAAGACACTGACTGTGAAATGCTCAGTGTAGTGTGTTGAATGGTGCCCCCCACCACAAGAATATGTGCATGTCCTAAATGCCTGTGACTGAGACAGAAAGTTGGTACCAGGAGTGGAGTGCTACTGTAATAGGCACCTAAAAATGTGGAAGAGGCTTTGTAACTGGGTAATGGGAAGAGGTTGGAAGAGTTTGGAAGTATATATAGAAAAACCTATATTTCCATGAATTCAGTGTTAATTGGATTCCATGAATCCAGTGATGCCCATGAAGGCTGAGAAGAAGGGAGCTAGAGAGGCATTGGACGTGAAATGGTCAGTGTAGTGGTTTAAATGGTTCTCCACCCACAAAAATTTTGTCCATGTTCTAATGCTTGGAACCTGTTACTATCACTATATATGACAAAAGACTAAATGGTAAAATGATACCATCCTGGATTATCTGAGTGGGCCCTAACTTCAATGACAGGAATTCTTTTTTTATTATTATTTTTTTTATTTCCCACCATGTGTTTATGTCTTCCATGAAGTGGAATATTCAAATTTTTCTTTTTTTAAATTTTATTTTAATTATTATTCAAGTATAGTTTTTTGTCTTTTACTCCCGTCCCAGTCCACCCCCCCAGTGCTCCCCACCTCCCTCCCATTTCCACCCCCCTTAGTTTTTGTCCACGTGTCCTTTATACTTGTTCCTATAATCCCTTCCCTTTTTCCCCTGAAATTCCCTCCCCTCTCCCCTCTGGTTACTGTCAGCCTGTTTTCTATTTCAATATCTTTGGTTATATTTTGCTTTCTTGTTTGTTTTGTTGCTTAGGTTCCTGTTAAAGGTGAGATCATATGGTATTTGTCTTTCACCACCTGGCTTATTTCACTCAGCACAATGCTTTCCAGTTCCATCCATGTTGTTGCATAGGGTAGGAGCTCCTTCTTTCTTTCTGCCGCATAGAATTCCATTGTGTATATGTACCATAGTTTTTTGATCCATTCATTTACTGATGGGCATCTAGGTTGCTTCCAACACTTGGCTATTGTAAATTGTGCTGCTATGAACATGGGGATGCATAGGTTCTTTTGGAATGGCGTTTCAGGGTTCTTGGGATATAATCCAATGACAGGAATTCTTATGAGACAGAAAAGAAGGGACATGATACCCAAAGAGGAAGGGGCAATGTAATCTCAGAAACAGAGAACAGAGTGATGCAGCCGCAAGTCAAGGAACACCTGAAGCCAGCACACCTTGATTATAAACTACTGGCCTCCAGAACTGGGAAATATATTTCTGCTGTGAACCATTTTGTGACAATTGGCTACAGCAGCTAGAGGAAACTTAAGCAGTTGGTAACTTGAACATAGAGCCTGATCTTTATGGAGCTGAGAGAGAGAGAATGAATGAATGCATGAATTAAATAGCATTACAATAAAGAGGGATAATACTTATGAGTGACAGGATAGGAGGAGAATGGAACTTCTCTTTATCCTGTCTCCTCTTTGAGACTCCTGATGTGCCAGGAACAACTACTTAAAGTTCCTGGCACATAAAGAATCAGGGAAGTCTTTCTTTGTAGATTGAGCAGGAGCAGGGGTCCCCTTATCCTTCTGTTGTCACTTCTGCATATTTGAAGCCTGTGAGAGGCATGCTTTATATTCCTGAATCCCTACTCCTCCAACTGCAAGAGGTATAGGTTGGAGCTGCCTGGCCACTGAACCTGCCAGTCAAGATTGATGAAACAAAGCACTGAAAGTGATCCCAACCACTAGAAACACTGCAAGATGCATACAAGAGAGCCCCTACGATTCCAGCCACCAGGACTGCCTTTTAGGGAGAAAATCTGTATCCAGCCATTTCCAGTATACCCTGATTTAGCAGCTCACTGTTAAGTAGGATGTCCCTTGGCTTTCATGAGACTGAGATAGCAATCCACAGACTAACAGTTAGTCCAGGCTTAAATTTCTAGGAGTTTGTCAAATCAAGCCATGAAAAACCCACTGGTATAAAGATAAATTCCATTAGCTGTGATGGGAGTGCATATGTAAGGGCAAAATAGGGGCCTCTTCATGTCATTTTTACATTTTCCTGCAGTGCAGTTTTTCTCCTTTTAAAGCATTCTTCTTAAGGATGTATGTGAGCATTGACACAGTAGACAGGAAGCTCGGGGAATATGAATACATGTAAATACCAAGTCAGACATTTTTTAAGGATGTCATTTATTCTAAAGTGTGTAAGAATTACTTTAAAGCCATTAGTGTCTGAAATTCTCTAAAGGTAGAGACTTTTTTTAAAAAAAGCACTTTTCCTATCAGACTTTAATAATGTTAAAGCCAGATTTTTTTCAACAAGAAACAAAAAATACTGCTTCTGACCTGACAAACCATAAAATCTGCCTGTAAGTTTTTTTTATCAAGATCTCAAACACAGCATCTTGAGGTGTTCAGCTGTGAAGGGTTATTCTGATTAGAAACTTCAAGGAAACATGTGTGACATTGACTTAAGTACTGTGGGCCCTATATTTGGGGGAAAATAAAACCTTGTACAGCATTTATTGTCTGACTTTGGATTACTGAAGATTTTGACATGTTTCTTTTATGTTCCCTTTGCCATCCTTGGCATCAGAGGCAAAGAATGAGCCCCTATTCTTTCCTACTTCTACACATCCTTGAATTATGTGTCAAGCATCTATATATTGTAGTGTGCCCTATAAAGCATGGTGGATAACATAAAACAAGGATAAAATATTAAATTAATTGTCCAGTGTCAAAGCTCTTGAACAAATAATGAAAATCTGCCAGACTTTAAGAGCAAACTTCTCTTTACATAAGAATGATTTAAAATAAGAAAGACAATCATGGTAACCCCTTTTGCATTTTATTTCTGGCAGTATTCACAGATTTCTATCATGTCTTGGTGCTTTTGTTCTCATATATTTCAGAGAAAGTCAATAAATAGCGGTTCTAGACTAACATCTTGCCCTGTGAAAACTTACTAGGAACTATTTTTGGCTGCTTTATAAGCTTCATTCTTTGCCTGCTTTCTGAGAAATTATAGTCTGATGGCAATTGATTCTAATTATGGATGGGAAAATGGGTTTGAAAGGAATAGAACCATTGCTGGAATGATACTTCTGCTGATTTGGAGAACTGCTCTGATCTGAAGTTACAGATACTTGCTTGAAATGTTGTAGCATCTTCTTTCTCTCTGTCTCTTTCTCTCTCTCACTCTTTCCATGTGAGGAAAATGAAAGAAAGAACTTTCTGAGAAAACTCTCCGCCATTAATTTTGCAGTTGAAATATAGGATTTTGATTCATGGCACCAAGAATAGGGAAAGGAGAAACCAGAGAAAATGGACAGGAAATGGAAAAGAGAGAAACAAAGAAAGAAAAAAACTGCACAGACACTGTGTGTTCTCAGCCTCTGTCCCAATGAGATATTTGCTCATTCATGTGAACATGTACCTGGAATTAATATTAGTTCCTGTAGACAAAGGAAATGGTCCCTGGATGGTTTCAGACATTTATCTCACCTTCCTCATGGTTTGACTTCTAGAATAAATAAAAAATAACTTTTAGACCAAGCAACATGTTGGAGGTGACAGTTTTGTGATGTTTGTAAATCTGTACTTTCTACTAACCACTTTGTGTGAAACATTACTCTCGTCAGCAAGTAACCTTGAGATAATAATTAAAGGACATTTCTGTTGCTTGTTGGTATGTCAAAGCATTTGAAAATATGTGGCATGCAGTGTGATCATGGAGATAGATCAAATTATAATTACTTCAGTAGAAGTTTGATATACCCACCTGAGGTTTACATGATTGATCTGTAGGAAAAGAACAGAGTCTGGCACCTAGTAAGTGTCCCATAATATTAATTCTCATTATTATCACCTAAGTTTTTCACTTCTTGTCAGAAATGCTGTTTTGCTTTAGAAACTGCATGTTTATAGATATTATAAGAAATTGGAAAAATTGAGTTTAAAAGGAAATGGTCCTAGGAGACAAAAGTGAGTTTTGTCTTCCCCACACTAGAAGTTGAAGTTTGCATGTGATCTAACCTCATTTCTAGTCTATATTCAGTGAAATAAATATTAATTTAGAGCAGGAATTTTCAACCTTTTTCATCTCATGGCACATGTAACTAATTACTAGATTTCTGTGGCACATCAAAAAAAAATGTATTTTTTGCTGACCTAACAAGAAAAAACAGGTATAATTCTGATTCATTAACATTGGGTGGCTGTTGCTGTATTGGTTGTTTTCAATTTTTTATTTGACAGTCTATGGGAAAAGAGGTCAGTGGCCCTGATTAAATAGTCAAGTATTGCATGTTTTAAGAAGTTTTGTGGCACAGCAGTGTACCTCTCACAGCACAGCGGTTGAAAATTACTGATTTGGAGGTCTGGTGAAAGGGTATAGGATCTGGAGTCAGACTCCTGTGAAGAAAACCTGCCATGCCCTTTGTGACTGGGGTGGTCACTTTCAGTGTAATCCTCACTAGCATCTCCTGTGTATTGGGAATAATTGCCCTTGTGGTTAAAAGGAAGGCAACACAAAAACAAATATAAAAACCAGGTATGGTATTAAAATGTGTTTATTTTAATCTGTTACAAGCATGTTGTTTTCTAACAGATAATAAAAACAATTACTGAATCATCTAGGAAAGTTGCTATCAAGGCCTTAACTTCTACAGTAGCCCTAGCTCTCTCTAAAATCCTCAATAAGTCCCTTAACTAGCCATTATTAATATAACTCAAAAACAAAATTACCCAAAGAGCATATATGCATTACACATAGACACAGACAGCAGTGTGGTGATGGCCAGAGGGAAACGAGGTGTGGCGCTAGGTGGAAGTGGGCAAAAGTAGAAAATGGGGATAACTGTAATGTTGTAAATAATAAAAATAAAGTTAAAAAATCAACACTTTCCCCTACAAATTTTTTAGAAACTTCACTTCTAATACTGACAATATTTATTGCTTACTGTATACCAGACTCTGTCCTGTATACTTTATTTATATGTTTTAACTCACTTAAACCCATACAGTCTTAAGGATACATACTACTATTATTATACCCATGTGACATATGAGAAAACCGAAGCACAGAGATGTTAAGATACTTGCCAAAGATTATACGTCTAGTAAGTGGAAAAACAAGTACTTGATCCAAGACTGTCTGGCTCTGGATTCCAGGCTTGTATCAAACACACTCTGCTGCCTCTACAGCAACAGTCTGAAAGATGAAATATCAAGACATTATTTCCAATGCTTTAAAATATTATTTAATGTACAGTGTAGTCTAGGTGATTTTCTAAAAACAGGCTTTCGCTGTCTTGCAGTCATTGCCAAAGCATGTAAAATGTAAGTTTAGGGGATTTACTAAGAATCCAAAAATTGCTTTCAGATTCCTATGTCGTCTTCCGTGGGAATAGGAAAAGTGACTTCAGTTTAATTAAGTGTTCAGCATTTCATCTGTCCATAATAGGGAGGATGCTGAACTAGATCATTCTGGCCTCAGCCATTTTATCAGTCAGTCAGTCAATCAATCAATCATGACACAAAGGCAATATGGTGAAATTCATGTTAAAATTAACATTAATGAAAATAAGAAGGAAGTTTGTTTTGAAAAATCAGAGGAAAATATTTTCTCTATTTAGGGTCACCCATTGTTCCTGGTGATAGCTATTGAGCTCTATTGTCTACTTATAGCTGAAGAATCTGGTTTGGCTATTGTGACACAACCTTCAGGTTGCCACATTAAAAATATTGTTATTATTATTGTTTTATTGTATGGATTCCTGTCTCTTGCTGTGTGCTTGCTAAAACCCAGAGTTAGCTTCTCAGAGTCTTCCTCTGGCTAGCAGCCAGCCCTCTGCAGGTGCCTGGGATTCTGCCCCTTGAAATACCAGCATCTGTGAATTCTCTGGGGAGTCACTTCTCTTCCTTTCTCTTTCCCTCATTTTCCTGCTTACCTTCCTTTCTCTTCCCCTATCTTCACTCTGACACATCTCACCTAAAATGCTCTGCTCTGCCTTTGAATTGAAGAATGGTCTTGATTACGAATGCCTGCTCAGACAGGCCCAGCGTCCCAAAAAGAAAACCTGCCATGGCCTTGGAAGCATCGTAGGTGGCATTTTGAGCTATGTGGGGATACTCAAAATCTGCTGCAGCTCTTGTCCCTTGATTAGGCCCCAGAGCCAAGGCTTCCAGGAGGAGCCACACTTGTCAGCTGTCAATCAGAAGGCAGCTTGTCCCTCCCAGGCACTGCCCCTGCCACAGGAGGGTGACCAGACTGTAAAAATGAAATAGACTTCAGTGGGATGCCAGAAATTCATTTTCTCCCTCAGATGCTTTCATCTCACTCATTTCACTGTGTTTACAGGCCCACAGGTTTCCTGAGGGCAGCCATGATTTAGATTTACAGTTCCCCAGGCAGTCTGATTCTGAGGAAAAGTTATAACACCTGTAATGTATTACTGTCTCCTAGAGGAGCAAAGAATGTCAGGGGCTGCAGAGGTTGGCTACCCCAATAACTGCAGGCTCTCTCTGCATTGCAGCACTGAAAATGCAGACTGGGCTGGACAAGCCTTAACCTCTCTCATTACCTCCCTGCACATAAGCACAAAACACCCTCAAATTCTTAAAGATTTAGCAGTGGTGATAGTGATGGCGAGGGGAGTGGTGATAACTTCAATGTGTCATTATAAGAAGCTCTTTATGGAAGTCCAGGCAGCCACCCCACAGAGAGTGAACAGGGCACACAGAGTTCAGATATAAGGTCCACAAACTACACTGGATTTGGGGGAGAGAAATAAGACTATCTGGCTGGTATGGGGCAGGGATTGCTGTTGGCAAAAAATAAAAGCTTCCTTCAAAGGCTTTTCTCTCTTGTTACTTCCTTTCACTTAAAATTTGATGCATCTTTGCTAAGTGAAGCAGAATCAGCATTAAGGTGAATCCTAAGGGGATTTGTCAGATGAGCCAGGGCAAGATGATTAACCCCTGCCCTGCAAGCCATGGACCCTGTGGTCATTCTTAGATAGGAATTCAGCTTCACTGAGGGTCTGGATGCTGCCATTCATCTTAGTACCCATTTAGGGAGCAAAAACTATAACAAAGTCACTTTCTGAGGCTGAGAGAGGTGATAGGTTTTTGAATTGTTGATCAGTGTTTGTTCTTCAGCTTGCCTCTAGCACAGGCCCTGAAACATGGAAATCCAAAGGCTGCATTGTCCTTCCTCAAGGTGCCCTGTCTTGTTCTGAAGTTCCCATCTGTAGTTCCATTCACTACTGCTGGCATGTGTGCATTGCTCTGGCTTCCCTAAGGGTGGACAGTATACTGAGACACTCATTTGCTTCTGCACCTGCCCTTCTCATTCTGTTCTGCTATCTAGTATGTGAGAGAGAGGTTATTGGCTCTGGCTGTGAGATGCTCAGGTCAGTCTGTGAGAGGAACAACAGAAATCCACACTTACAACTTTATAATTAAATGTGCCTTATTAATTGAATAAAATTGTGTACCATTTGGAGAACTTATCCTCCAGAAACCAATGATAATTTCAAAACCTGAAAGAACATGATGGGCTTTAACTTCAGTGTTTATCTCGCCCCTCCCCTGATGCCACTGTTTAGGAGATGCCTACAGGTATAAGTTAAGTACATAATTTTTTTAATTGGTAAGAGACTTGTTGTTTGATATAATCCGGGATACTGAAGGAAAAAATCAATTTTCCATTAGGTATTAATATTTCAACCAAGGTTAGTAATTTTTAAAATGTGGAGTTATTGGGAAGAACTGGCCAAAAACTTGAGGATCTCAAAGGAAAAAAAATTGTCTTAAGGAGAGGCCAAAGACTAAATATGTTTTGGTGAGCAATAGAGAGTATAAGTATATAGCACCCTAGAGGGCTCAACAAATCCTGTTTCTTTCTTTCTTTTTTTTTTTTTTTTTACAGAGTTGGAATTGGTTCCTTTATGGAAAAACTGAAAATATAATAAAAATTAAAATAAAACAAGTTTAAAAAAGCCAGCCCCTGGAGTTTCCACCTCCTGCCTCTGACCCTCCAGGGGGATGAGTCCCTGACCCCAGGGCAGCTAAAGAAGGAGGGCTTTCTGCCCCTCTTCCCCCATTCTATCCCCATTTTTATTTTCACAGTGGGGGCCCTGGGAGGAACCAAACCTGGGTAGGGGAGCAAGGACCCAAGGCCTCTGTGGCCAGGGGAGGAAAGCTCATGTGCCTCCAGCCCCAAAGCTCCTGGCCTGTAGTGTGGGCATGGGCAAGGCCCCTCCTGGCCAGGCCCAGTTGGGGTTGGAGCTATTAGTTCCAGATCTTGAGGAATGAGTCCCAGGAGCCTGTGGCCACAGCCGTGCCATCCTGTTTCTTTTACCTTCTAGAAATACATTTCCCAGTTTCCCTTGCCATTAAGTAGAGCCATGTGAGTGACTTCTGACCAACTTCTAGGTTTAGTCCCATGTAATCCTGCACATACTCTTCCTTCCACTGGATGGGTACAGAGGAGAACAAGACCCTAAAGCATGTGGAGTCACATGACACAAGGAGCCGGGTCACTGAATGACAGAGAGAGGCCTCACTGTGCCCTTCTCCCTTACCCTACTCACAGCACATACTCCTGTATTGTTCCATGTTGGACTCTGACATGGGTAAGAAATAAACTCCTGTTGTGTCAGATCACTGAGATTTTTGGGTTTATATATTTCATATGATGAAATCAGTGATTTTTATTAGGTTAAAACAGCATGGAAACATTATCTCTTGATAAATGCCAACATGCCTTCCCTATCCCTCCCCTGACTCTTTGTTGCTAATGAACTTTTTCTTCCTCCATCACCAATGCTTCACTTTTGTTGAGCAAGTTCACCTTGCCAGAGAAGACAGGCAGGATCCCCAATTTGGAAAAATACGCCAGAAGTACATGCCAATTCACAAACACTAACAGAGAAAGTATTCAGAAGAAGAAAGTAAGATTAGACAGGCTTTTGTTTCCACTCAATTCAGTTTAGAACATTAATAATTGTAAATAGAACATCTCCTCTTTTCTTATGTATTATAAACAAACAAACAAACAGATAAGCAAACAGTTTGAAAGATTTTTTCATCATTCTTAATGCAAAATTACAGGTAGGATAATAGTAGTTTACATTTATAATAGATTTAATATGGGTCAATTATTATGCTAAGTACTTTTACATGAATTATTTTCCTAAAAAAATAAAAAAATTGAGGCTAGGGAGGTCATATAATTTGCTTAAGTTTACATAGCCAGGAAGTAGCAGATCCAGGAATCCAATAATCCAAGACAGACTGGCTCCAAAGTCCAGGCTCTTAAATACCATTCTTTCCCTAATAAAGAGCAACAAATGTCAAGTCCACCTTAAGATGAATAGTACATTTTGGACCTCTATAGTGAAAAAGAATATTTCTAGGCCAAAAAAAAATCACCTTAATTTGCTTTTTGTAACACATACCTTTGAAATGGCAGGGACATCATGGCCACTTTGTATAGGACTTCTGACAAGCCAGCTGTCTAATCAATTCTGAAACCTCACTGTTGATTTTTCTTCCCCATGGACATGTTGCTTGAGATTTATGTGGTTTTTCTGCACCATGTTCTACTGTGACAAGATCCCACCTTACCTCACCCTATTCTCCAAGAAGTTCACAGGCCTGCATCTTGTGATGAGAGCAAACCTAAAGTGAAAGAGAAACTAAGAAAGTAATGCTGGCAAGTTCCCTAAAAATTCAGCTTTGATTTTTAGTCTTCCACAAGAAATTACTGCTATGATAGCACTCCAGCATGGCTTGGGACACATACAGCAGAATTTCTTGCTGTTCCTATATAAAGAATGTGTTCTCAGAAACAGCTGGTGTGTTACAAATGCAACTGAGTGCCTAAAGAAGTGGGATGATTGGAATCCCACTCCTAAGCACTCAGGCTGTCGATATTTGAGAGTTGGTAAATGACATGTCAGGAAGGGGTGTGATGGGGACTGGAGGCTGCTGAGCATGATGGAGCCAAGCTCCTTGTATCTGCTGGCTCTGTGAAGCTGTTTTTCACCTAACCATGACCATGGAGGACTGTTCTGAGAAGTAGTTAGTTTATATTTGTAAATAAATCCTCATATCTTGGTAGTAAGATGTTGGCTGAGAAGAATGCTTTATGACAGTCTTTACAAACAAACATGGATGACATGGGGGTGGCTGTGAGCAGTAATTCTTTATTCTGTGACAAAATGTTCAGACTTGTATGGGAGGAGTTTCTATTCAAATAGATATTGTTAAAATGCCCCAATGTTAATGAACATATTAGCAATAAAGGCTTCACAGTCACTACTAACATTAATAGAATGATATATAGTTTGCAGTTCAATTTTATATACATTATTTCAGTTGATGTTTAAGAAAAGTTAACTGGGAGGGACAAATGTTATTATTATCACCCCAATTTTAAAGATGGAGAAACAGATTTAAAGAAGTTAAGTGACTTGCCCCACTTACCTACCCTAAGTGATGCCGAATTCATTACATCTCTGAATTCCCTCCTTCTGGAATCTGTACTTTCAGCTTCTAGGATAGCGTATTCCTGTCCTAGAAGGTTCTTCCTATCCCAGGATGGTTCTTCATTTACCATCTTTTATTCTTTCTCAGTTTTATTTCTTGGACATTTGTTTCTGTCTTTCTTCAAGTATGGACATTGTAGATCTTCATTTGCCCCTTCCTTTCTCTTCCTTCTTTGATAAACTCTCATTAGGAAAATTTATCCACCCCCATTGGAAGGAAACAAAAGATTGGTTTGGTCAACATTCACTTGTATTTCTTCCAATTTAATCTTCTGCAGTAAAAGGTGAAAAGCTAAAAATTACATTTCCTACACCCCCTTGCATCTAGGTTTCAGGGTGCAGAATACATTCCACCAATGTGAAAATATGTAAGATATTAATAATGTCTTTATTGATATATAATTCACATACCATATAATTCACCCACTTAAATTGTATAATTCAACGGCGTATAAATAGTATGTCCACAGAGTTTTACAATGACCACTGCAATCAAGAAAAGATGTACTTTTTGAAAGGCAAAGGTGATACCAAAGCCATCTATTTGCTGCTTTTGATTATTGATGGAAAGCACAAACATGGCAGCACTGGGTTTCTCTGCAGCAGCTGTGTGGTCTCCAGTCACTGAGTTCCTATATGTCAAGAAGTAGTTGCAGCAGCAGCAGTAGTGGCTTCCTGATTACTTGATTAAGCTTCCTAATTATGATGGTGATTACAGCTCTTCTAGCATGTTATTTCTGCAGCCATTTCTGGGCATTCCTGGAAGTCCAGTTTAGAGCCTGCTCCTCCCCACTTTGTAATGATTTCATGAACATTTAATTCCATGTATTAATTCCTTGCTGGAAACATAGTGAGAGTATTTGTTTCTTTCAATTGGACCAATTTGAGCTCAATTTTTTATATCTTTAACATCTACCTTCTTACTAATCTTCTCTACCTTAAGAGGTATCCCATAGTCAACACACTCCAAACTGAACCTGTTGTCCTCATTCACAAGCCTGACCATTGTTCTGATTATCTTACCCCAGTGAATGCCTTTAGCCAACAGCCCAGTTACCAGGTCAATAACATTGAAGTCCCCTGTAATTACTTTTCCTCCTAACTTTCCTTTCTTCAGTTAATCAGTCACAAAATGATGGATTTCAAGGTTCTATATCATTTTGGCTTAGACCTTCTTTCTCTGTTGCTCAGATTTTTTTCATCTTTCCATTCAGTGTTTAAGAAAAAGGCTAAATCACTTATTGATATCAGTATGGGCTTCGGCCTTCCTAGCATTTGAGACACTAGTGTAAACAAGAAAGTATTCTTTTCTGGAAATTCCATTTCTAGATATATATCCAAAAGATTGAAACTGGGTTTTTTAACAGATATTTTACACCAGTGTTCATAGCAGCATCATTCACAATAGCCAAAAGGTAAAAACAACTCAAATGCCCATCAGCAAATGAACAGATAAAATACAGTATTTATATATAATAGAACATTATTTAGCTATAAAAAGGAAGGAATTCTGATACATGCTACAATATGTATAAACCTTGAAGATATTATACTGAGATAACCAGACACAAAATACAAATATTGTATTATTCCACTTATGTAAGGTATCTAGAGTGGTCAAATTCACAGAGGCAGAAAGTAGAATTGTGGTTACTAGGGACTAAAGGGAGGGGAGGAATGGGAGGTTACTATTTGATGGGTACATAATTTCAATTTGAGATGATAAAAATGTTCTGGAACTAAGGAGTGGTGATGGTTGCCCAAAAATATGAATATATTCAATCCCACTAAATTGTACACTTAAAACGGTAAATTTTATGTTACATTTTACCACAATAAGAAAACCCCACTGTTCTGTTCAGGATACATGAGTTTTATTCTCAGATCGTCCATCAGATAGCTATGTAAAATTGAAATTGATACCCTACATTCATAGGACTCATTTCCCTCTCTTACATAATGAAATATCTGAAGTAACACTTGACAGTTCCTTCTACCTATAAAGTGATTTTTGTCACCTACTGGAAGATCTAGTTTTCTTTGGTGGAGGGTCCATGTCAATGACCATGCTGTGGAAGATTCATCACATCACAAGGCTAGAGAACATTTACAGCTTTTCTCCTGCAGGCTCATGGGGGACAGCTAAGCTTCTTCTGCAAAATGGTCCTAGCAATGGTTGACTGGAATGTGATACTTCATTTGTATCCATGGCCTGTCACAAATGGAACAAAATAGCTGTACAGGATTCAATTAACCATTCATTCTTCCATGAATCCATTTGGCATTGATTAATTATTTGCCATGTATTAGAGACTCTACTAAGTGCCAGAGATATAGATATTAATTAGACATATATGGTTCAACATTCACAGTACACTGGGAGATACTGGCATGTTAACAAATACTTAAAATAAAAGGACTTTGCGTTTAAAAATCCAAAACAAGAATATGTAAAAAGACCTATGGGATTTGTAAAGAGTCAAACATCACTGAGAAGGTTAATTTTGAGCTAGTCTTGAGTGAGAAGGAGTTCATGAAGGAGGAGCTAAGTAAGAGAATTCCTGATTTTCCTCTTTCTTGACCTACTCCCTGTTCATGTTGCCCCAATATGGAACCTGGGGTATGGGAAGAATTCAGAAAAGGTTACCATAATTATGGAAGGATGGCTTCTATAAATAGCATTTTTTCTTACAACTGGTATCTTCTGATACATTCTCATAGATATCTAAATCATTCTCATAGATATCTTAGTATCTTTTAAAGACCCTCTTTGGCAAAGATAAAATATTACTCACAATCTGCTCTTCTCTTAATAGTTTCACCAATGTTTGCTATTCCAATGTCAACAGTCATTATATAGTTTGGCTTTCAGTCTGGGATTAAACCTCTTTTATCTTTGAACTAATCAGAAAAGCAATTGGATAGTTAGTATGCTCTTTGGTATTTTATTGCAAAAGAAGGAGGTTCTGCCAGATCCTGTCTTGGAAGAAGGAAGCAGACACGAAAGATGGGGGGAAAAGCTTCTAAAGGGAAGTGCTGATGGTTTACACTAGTCACAAAGCAGATATCAGCACCCAAGGGTCACTGACATGGAGGTCGTGCCAGAGTTGGCTAGCAGGTCCCAGCATGGAGGGTCTGGAAGGAAACTAATTAATAAAAGAGCATCAGACATGTCAGAGTGCAGAGAACAAAAAATAAAATGGACTTCACATGATTTAACCAGTAAGGGAAGAGTAAGGTCATATTGAACTCATAAAAAATTTCTTCAGAAAAAGATAAATTTTAACATCTTTTAATTCTATCATGGTTAGAAGATAAATTGCTATTTTAAATTCTGTCTTAAAAAGAGGAACTAAAGGCTTATTTTAACATAATAAAAGTTAACAATTACTGAGCACCTACAATGTACCGAACACTGAGAGAAGCCTTCTGGGCAAATAAGTTGACACTTCCATTTACATTTTATTCTGTGAAGAGTTGTATAGAGTTTCAGCCCTGGTGCCATTTAGTTTATGTTCCTTCATTTAATCTAATGAGAACTCATTGAAGGAGATGTTATTTTTACAAATGAGGACGCATACAACAGACCTAGGTCTTAACTCTAGTTCTACAACATAGCAGCTGTGTTGTTTTGGGAAGTTACTTTCCAAAACCTCACTGAACCTGAAAGTCCCCTGTCTTCCCACTATTCCATGTGGATGTCAGGTAGCAGCCATTGCAATATGAACGGCTTCCATGGGAATAACTAGGAAAACAGTCTAAATGCCTTGCTGGCCTAAGCAAAATGCAGACATGGGACAGTTTTGCCTCAACCTTTCTTTTTCCTTTTTAAAAGGTTTTCTCCTCAAGGCATGAGTCTTCTGAAGCTCTCTTCTCCTTCCTTTCAAAAACCTGATCTCAAGTTATTTCCTCATGTCAAGGTATAACACTCCCAGGAAACATTTTTGATGACAACTTTTTCAGGAACATCTATATTTTACCAAGAGACTATGCATTAAAGTAGGATCCCTGAGCTGTCATTGGCATCTGTCTTAGAACCTTACCTGGGAGAGTTCTCCTGCCAGGCTTCTTTAAATGCCCGTTCTTGACATGGTGTCTCTATTTGTAGCTGCTGCTGGAATACAGGCTCTTAGATTCAAATCTCACCAGGGAAGCATGCTCTAGTCTGTTGCATCTACAGGCAGTTTCTGACTCTGTTAGCAAATTTTCCTCTTCAAAACCTTTATACTTGATGCTGTCTTTGGGTCTAAACATAAAATTAAAAGCACTGCTCAAGGTGGAAAAAAAACGAAAAGAGAAGGAGCAGGTGCTTCCCTGCCCACTTGCATGAGACCACTCTCTCAGTTCATTTTCACATCTTGTGTCATGGGTTGTTGAGATTTTCACAAGGAAGGACAGAAACCACTGTGAGGCTGGGCTCCCATTCCTAATTAAGTCACTCTCAGTCATTTCTTCTTATACATGACCCAATGCCAACTGATCTTAGAATTGCAGAAATAAAGATAAATAAATAAATAAGATAGTTGTTCTTTACAAAAATGTTGGATATTTCTGCTTTTAGAAAAATATAGAAAATAGATGTTTAGGCTTCAGGAAATTAATAAAGTGGGGTAAAGAAGTTGGTAGCTCATGGTATCTTCTCACTCATGCCCTAAAATCACTCTAGCAAGTAGTTAACTATCCCCTTTATCTGGAAGCCATTCTTGCTTAGATTTCAATAATAATTTTTCCCTTAACTAGGGTGTACCATTGCCACTTACTTAAATTATCCTTGCAGGGATGATGTATGCTTACTCTCAGGTTCCTATTTGTTATATTCTTTCTCAGGACCTTGTAAGTGGAGGTTTTTGTTTTGTTTCAGACCATTCTCTCAAAGTTTTGAAAGAGCTGAGAAAAACAAGGTATGCAAGTAATATCCATTGAACACTAATTATGTATTTGGCCCTGTATATAAATGACTTTATGAAATTCCTCATAAGAATATTCTGATGTAGATCTTATTATTGCCATTATATAGTAGGGTATACTAAGTCCCATACATTGTACTGAACACTTCCAAGGTCTCATAGTTATGCAGGCCCAATGACATGAGCCATTCCACCATACCACCTCCCTGTACCATTGCCCCTGATACTTGCAGTCCCAATCCTAGACTCACTTTGTTATCTACATAATGTAAGGAAACTGGAAGACTGCAGTTCTGCCACAGTTACCTTGGGTAGCAGACATATTTCTTCTAACCCTAGAAACCATAGCTGATTCTATCCCCAAGCTATAATGCAACTGAGTCCAGAGGGAAACACAGGAGAAGCTGTGAATCAGTAGCACAAAGTCACAATACTTGAATGGACTTGATCGTCTTGGTCTCTTCCCACTTTGGGATGAGGGACCCTGAAGAGACTTTGATGTGTACTGAGTCACACAAGGAATAAAATTCAGCTTAGAGTCCAGATCTTTGAAGTTTAGTGCTTCAGAGAACACCCATATCAGCACACACACAATTTTTTTTCACCCACAAAGCTCCCAGAGTGAACAGTTTTTCACTGCTCAGGCTCCAAGTGAGTTCTAAATGTTGCCTTCAGGGGTATGCCGAGAAAGAACAATCCCATACACTGCAGTGTTTCAAGAAATCAAGATATTCAATTAAGGATCCTAAATATTCACAGGCCAATTAACTCCGATAAGAAGATACATCCAGTGCTAAGATCAGTTAGCAATGCATTGCCTAGCACATGACACCTTGTGTGTTTTGATTTATCCATTGTCTAAAAGATTATCCAGAAGGTGGATGCTACTTCTAAATCATAGAATTTTCATTGCAAGTGACAACTTTTGCATTTTTGTTAGTATGGTCTATTTTTCAATAAGCTTGTACAGGGCCAATATATCATAACCTCATCATCAAAACATTCATCTGTACTGGTTGTAAATTGCCTTGATGGTGCTGTGGCTATATTTCCTGGAGCACCTTTGACAGAATGGATCTTAAGGTCCAGGCATATCATTGTCACAGAAGAAGGATGGCATTGCAGCCAAGCCTGGCATCCCTTGCCATGGAAAAAGGCATATGGTGCCATAAGAAAAAGAGCTAGGCAACTCCCTGGTGTGCCATTGGCGCATAGACCATTGGTGATAAGCTGTTAGACTTTGGAAAAGCCACACATAACCTTTCTGGGCCTCTTTACATATAAAATAAAATCTTCCTTGTCTAGCTTATAAGAATCTTGTGAAGAGAAAATAAGGTAATGTGTATAAATACACTTCGAAGAGTAGGTTGGGTTCTCCAGAAAGCAAATTCAGAGACAAATTTTAGCAAAATGTTCATTGGAGAGTGCCTTTGGGATCACACCTCTGGAAGGGAGGGGAAGGAAGCAATATTAGGGGAATAAATCCAGTTGTATTGCAGGCCTAATAGCAGACTCTGCCACCTCCCACAAGAATACCTAGATTGGCCTGTCATTAAGGTCTCATCTTGTTGCTGACATGGCCAGGCCTTCATAGCCAACAACAGAGTCATTGGATGTCAGTTGCCTCAAGAGCTTAAGCTAGATGGCTCTCTACAGTTGAGGTATGACAAGTGAAGGCTGTCTGCTGATAACATTGCCAATACATAGGATACAAATTTTTTTCTTTAGAAAGAATTGCGGTTACACAACACAGTTACTACTATAGTCTACCTCTTATGCTACTTGGAGCCACTTTTTCATATATATTCAGGAATCTGCTCTTCAGGATTCCAGTGAACATTTTTCCCCCTTGGGGAAAACTTAAAACAGGAAGTTAAGTGGAACCAAATGTAGTCTCTACTGCTGAAGCTGGTTTTAGGACCATAATGGATACTTTTCCTTACCCTCCTCCATTATTTATTTCAGAGTCCCCTCATGTCTGGTAGTACCTTTGTTTGTCTTGGTTGCTGACCTAGTAAGATGATCTAAACCCCCAATGTTAATGAGTTAAATATCTGGTCCCAGTGCCCTTCTCAAGTCAGGCTTGCTTTACTTGTTTTTTTTTTTTTTAAATATTCATTGGTAGGTAGTGGGGTACTAAAAGATACACAGATACATCATCTGGGCACAAAACATAGTTTGCCTGTCCCCATTGTGTAAAAGTAGCCCTCTTATAAGAGTCAGTTACCTCTGCCAAGATGACACCTTCTTTTCTGTTGGTGCTTAGATATATGAATCCAAGAATTAGCAGAAAGTAGCCATAATTTATAGTTCAATGAACTGTAGCTGTGTTGCTTTGCTGAAATGCTCCTTCTTGGTTGACCAAGACTGCCAAATCCATAGAGCCCAAAGTTGTAAGGATGGAAAGCATAAATTTCCTAAGTGAGTGATTGGGATTGATGGTATTTAGACTACTCTTGCTTCTGGCCCAAGAATTCTTACTATTGGAGAGAGCACCTTATACTAATATTTAGTTGCAGGTTTCTACCATATCCTACAGGTTGGTACACAATCCTTGTAATAAAATGTTGCTTCTGAGCTAGTGGTTCAGCCATGACTTTTGCAACTCATTCCAACACACTATCAGGCTAGCAGTGTCTGGATACTGAGATATGTTATATGACCAGTAGATTCCATAGTCTATAGTCTATCACTGCTTTTGCTTTATATGGTCCCATGATCTGATTATGAGATATACAGGACTTTATAGTGGTGGATTAAACACTCTGTAAGCCCTTGGCTAGTGTTTCTTCCTGAGTTCCCATGGGGAGGAAAGGCACACTCACACTTGATAAATGTGTCGATTTTTGTCAGAATGAATATTTACCATTTTCTAGATTGAGGGGGTCTAGTGTAGTCAACTTACATCCAGGTGGCTAAATAGCTTCCTTAGGAGTGATTGGACAGTCAGTGACAAGAGTTTCTACATCACGTTTAGTAAGTGAGAGTCCATGCTTTTGGAATGAAAACAATCTCCATTCCTGCAATAACAGGCACTTTGCTCAACTGCCCATCATGCTAAAACCAGGGTGGCCAGTAATAGAGACTGGCTGACATCAGCTGGCTATGTCATTTTGTCTAAATTGGTTGTTTGCTCTCTCTCTGCTGTCATAGATACTCTCTAGTGGACATTAACATGTAATAAAAACATTTTTACACACTGAGTCCACTTCCTTGCATGTGTGCATGCTACTGCCATCACACCCCTTCCACCACCAAACAACTTTGTCCCTGATCTTCTTATTCTCCTTCCAAGCCCATGACAACCACCTAAGTCATTCACCACTGTGAATCTGCATATATTTAGATCTCAGGCTACTTATCTTTTCACTCCTTCCTCCAATATCCATTTCACATTTCCCTCGCCACAGCCCAGCTGGTGGTCTTGGTTGCTTACCTGGTAGAGTAACACAGACACATAAGCATGAGCAGTCTGAACATCTGATCCTGAAGTCCTTCCCAGGCCAGTTAGGAATATATTTCCTCACTACTGTTTTTGCAAGGCCAACCCTGAGTGAAGATACAGTATATCCATACATTTTCAGTTTTGACACATAAAATGGGCTGACCCATTTATCTCTATTACAAAGGTCCTTTTCTCCTCAGTCAGATAGTCATAAGAAACCTCTCCTACCTAACCCATACAGCAGTGTGTGTGATGTGAGGGAGGAGTGGTAGTACAATGGTGGTGAATGATGATGAAGTCTAGACTCCATATAGCTGCCTGGCTTTTCCACCTTGGCCCTGCCTGTAATTTATTCCAGATGACCAGATCCATTGTAAAATGTATTGTTACTGGGCCTGCCTGATCTTATAACTTGGTGAATCTGATGGAACTCAGTACATAATGTCATTCTGAATGCATGGTCACTTGATATCCCGTGTTCAAATGCTCTGTGTTTATCAGAGATTAATACAAGCCAAATATTGTCTTTCAAAATGTATATGATTTTCCAGTGCAAATGGCATGGCCATGCTCCAGAAGCCCAGGTAGCTCTCTGCATTACTTTTCCTCCCACTGGGGCTTACCATCATCAACTCAGTAAGATAGCTTTTCTCATTAATGATATCTCGAATACCATAAGGTTTTCAGGATATTTGCAGTATGTCCTGAATCTACTGTACAAGGTTCTTTTCTACTTTGGGCTCTCTAAAAACTCACCTTTTTTTACATGGGCAGAAAAAGCATTCCCAGGTATGGAATGTGCTGACTTCAAAACATGAAGGGGCTCTGATAGGCACTGTGTGTGCTTCATTCTTTGTGGTGGGAGAAACATGATTAAAAAACTTGACTTTTACTTTGGACTAGATATGCCAGTATGCCCATAACCTCTCAAAATTTTACTAATGTGGCAGTCCTTTCGGTTTTTGAAAGATGTATCTAAATGCTGAAGCACATATGTCTTACCAACACTTTCAATGTGCTAGCCATTTCATGTTAATCTAGACTAATAAATATAAAGTTATAAAAGTAATGGATTATTGCAATATTCTGTGGAATATCCAGATGGTCAAGACCTTTTCAAACTGTATTATGACAAAGGTCAGGTAAAGTGACCACAACATTCATTCCATATGAATTCAAACTGTTGCTGGTCCCTTATTCATGGGGAAAGAAAAGAATGAATTTGTGAAATAGTGGTATGTATCATCTCCCTGGGGCAATATTAATCTGCCTTGGCAAAGATATCACCTCTGGCTGATCAGCTGCAATTGGAAGTACTATTTCACTATGTTTGTAGAACTCTTCTGCCATCCTCTAGGGTATATCTGGTTTGTTCAGGACTAAGACTAGTAAATTAAATGAGGATATGATGGATATGATGGGTAACATCCCTGCATCCTTTAGATCTCATGGATAGTGTTAACTCCTACCATCCCCTGTGTCTGCAATTTTTAAAATTTTATTATATTCTCCAGGATATAGGAAAAGGAAGCAGTTCTAGAGATTGCTGTTTTGTCTTTTCACTAAGATAGTCCTTACCTGACAACCAAAGGACCCATTGTGGACTTATGCTGACCATTATTTCATTTTAATAATATATTTGATTTTTTAAAATATATTTTATTGATTATGCTATTACAGTTGTCCCATTCCACCACCACCCCTTATCCTAATAATATATTTGAAAAATGGCAAAAGACTAAGCTGGTGCATCTGAGAACCTCAAGGGCTCAGTGTGAGCTAAACCTTGGCAGGATTCAATATAAAGGGTCAGGCAAAAGTAGGTTTACAGTTGTGAGTATGTGAAACAAGAGTTTATTCTTATATTTTTCTTTATTAATTATTGTTTTATTTTCCATATGAACACCTGTAAACCTTTTTTTGCCCCACTCTGTGTTATCTGGTCTCTCTAAAAGAGGGATCATGTGGGTACTTTAGGTCTCTAGCCACTCCGAACATACAGCAAGCAGTTCTAAAAATGTTTGGATAGAAGACTCTAGACCAAGATGGTGTCATTAAAGGCTCCTGAATTTGCCTCTCTTACAGACACACCAATGTGTAGTTACACGTGGATGATCCCTTCTGAGAGAAATCCAGAAACTAGCTGAGTGCCTCCTATATACCAGGGAACTTAGAAAACAGCCACATTGAAACAGATGGGAAAGACTGAGACACATTCTCTCCGTAAACCTCACTTCCCCTCTGCCACTGACATAGGAGCGTACAGTCAGGAAGGAACCTCAACTCCCAGCTTCTACATGAGGAGTTGAAGGGTTTGGACCAAAAATCTAGGGCCCAAAATTTTAAGGCTTCCACCCAAAGGATGGGTCCCAAAACACCTAGCTTTGAAAGCGTAAGGGACTTAGATTAAATTCAAGTCCCATTAGACTATATAGCAAACAGTGAAATTCTTAATGGGTGCACAAGAACTCACCATAGCTATTCCTATAGGACTTCACACAGAGAGCACAGGCAGTAATGCTCATTCCCCCAGTCTTTCCTTGGAAGGGATTTGACTGCATACTTTATAAGCTGCTGCCTAAGGGTGCAGCTTCTAATTAGTTGCTGACTACAATCCTCCCTGGAGTCCAAAAGAGCAGGTAGGCACTTCCCTGTCTTCTCCCCTTGGCTCACTCCAACAATAAAACCAAGTTGCCAGTATCTCTCAGAAAAGAGCTTATTCACATATCTAACAACCCAACTTTTACGACTACCATCTAAGGAACAGGCTCCCAAATCACCTAGCTCTGATAGTCAATGGGGTATGCATCCATGAGTCCCACAGGTCTATAACAAAGAAGCAGTTTTTAAACAGGCACAGGAGCACTCCCATAGTTAAACACCCAGACTTTTGCAATAGGAATAAGCAAAAATGCTCATCTCACAGTTTATTTCTGGAAGGGGCTTAACTCCATACTTTGCCAACAGCTGAGAGCCCACCTTCTAATCATCTAATGTGATGTTGAGATTCTCCCCTTTCAGACACTGATGCGTGTTGGTATACTCTGAATTACTGGAAGACAATAGAACAAAGGTGGTGGTTTAGACAATCACAAAGGTTTGAGAGGCAACCAGGAACTTGGACCAAACTGATTGATGAGATTCTTCTCCTACATTAGACAAGTCAGTCAAGATTAGAAGAGATAGCTATTTTACCTAATCTGTAGAAATCAACATAGAGACTCAAGAAAAGTGAAGAAACAAGGGAATATATTCCAAACAAAATAATAAGATAAATATTCAGAAACTGATCTTAATGAAATGGAGATAAATAATTAACCTGGTAGGTTCAAAATATCAGTTATAAAGAAGCTCACTGAGGTCAGGAGAGCAATTCACAAACAAGTGAGAATTTCATCAGGAATAGAAAATATAAAAGAGAACCAAATAGAAATCACAAAGCTTAAGGCTACAATAATTGTACTGAAAAAAACCCATAGAAGGGTTCAAAATAAGATTAGATCAACTGGAAAAAAGGATCAGAGAACTTGAAGGCAGGGTATTTATTTAATCAGAAGAGCAAGGAGAAACTTGAATGTAAAACAGTGACGATAAAGTACTTATGCAACACCAGCAAGAGGGCCACTATATGCATTATACGGGTCCCAGGAGTAGAAATGACAGAAAGGGGAAGAAATTGTATTTAAATAAATAATAACTGAAAATTTGCACAACCTGGGGAAAGAAACAGATATCCAGATCTAGGAAGTCCAAAGAGTATTAAGTAAGATGATAAAAGAGACTCACACCATGACACATTATAATTAAATTGTCAAAATTTAAAGATAAAGGGAACAAGGGGAAAGCAACTTGTAACATGCAAGGGAATTCTCATAAGACCACTAGGAGAATTTTTCAGCATAAACCTTGCAGGCTAGGAGGGAATGGGATGATATATTCAAAATGCAGAAAGAAAAAAAAATCTGCCAATAAGAATACCCTACCTGGCAAAGTTATCCTACAGAATTGAATGAGAGATTAAAAACTTTTCCAGATAAATAAGAAACTCATGGAACTTTATAGCAAAAAGCGGGAGGGAGGGGGGCAGAATCTGAATAGATATCTTTTTAAAGAAGACATACAAATGGCCAAAAGGTACATGAAATGGTAATTGACATCACTAATCATTTCACACCTGTTAGGATACCTGTTATCCAAAAGACAAGAGATAGCAAATACTGAGAAGATGTGGAGAACAGATAACCCAAGTACACTGTAGGAATGTAAACTGCTACAGCCACTATGGAAAAAGTATGGAGATTCCTCAAGAAATTAAAAATAGAACTACCATATGATCCAGCAATCCCACTTTGCTTGTATACCATTTGGGTATATAGCCAAAGGAATGAAATCACTATCTTGAAGGGATATCTGTACTCACATGTTTATTGCAACATTATTCACAACAGCCAAGAAATGGAAACAACCTAAACATCCATTTACAAATAAAAAAATGTGACATATACATATATAATGGAATATTATTTATTTTGAAAAAGAAGGAAGTTCTGTCATTTTCAGCAACATGGATAAATCTAGAGAACATTAATTAGCTAAGTAGAATAAGCCAGACAGATAAAGACAAATCCTGGGACTGGGGGGTGGAGGAAATAGTAGGGAGAAGCCAGTAAAAAGATGCAAACTTCTAGTTACAAGATGAATAAGATCTGAGGATATAAAATATACCATGGTGACTACAGTTGAAAAAATATAATTGAAATATACTAACAGAGTAGAACTTAAGTGTTCTGACAAACAAAAAAAGTATGTATGTGCCCTGGCTGGTGTGGCTCAGTGGATTGAGTACTGGCATATGAACCTAAAGGTCACTGGTTTGATTCTCAGTCAAGGCACATGCCTGGGTTGTGGGCCAGGACTCCAGTTTGGGGGTGTGAGAGAAGCAACCTATTGCTGTATCTCTCACACATCAGTGTTTCTCTCCCTCTCTATTACCCTCCCTTCTCTTCTCTCTAAAAATAAATAAATCTTTTTAAAAAGCATATATATTTATATATATGTATGTATACATTTCTCAAGTTATCACATACATTTAAAATATATTTACATTTTATTTATTTAATTATACCTCAATAAAGCTGAGAAACAAATAAATGAAATGTTTACCTCCCTGTCTGCCCCAGTTTTCAGTTTCCTAGATAAATGGCTGAAGTTCCCAGGGAAGGACTGGGACAACAATTATTGTGCATCTTTGTCATATGTAACAGAGTCCTTTCTCCTGTAGACTCAGTCATCTTTTCAACCAGCAGATTCTAGGTCCAAAAACTGGATCAGGTCCCAAATGGCAAGGGATTGTGATATTTTATTAAGATAACTGCAGACTTCTGATCATTCACCCTTTGTTTTCTTTAATTATATAAGCTGAACAATGTCCCTGTTGGCTATTTTGCTACAAGGGATGCTGCATTATTTAAATCATCCTAATAACTTTCTGCAAGTCAGGCCCCTTTGGTTGCCACCCTGACATTGGCGCTAATTATAATATTCACATCTACCTGTCTTACAACCAAAAGCATTGTCACTTGACTGCCATTGTTTTGGAGTACCATCACCCCTATTGCTATCAACGAGCCTAGCTCTGTAATGACTGCCTAATGCTCTGGTCTACAGACAAGACAAGAACATCAATAAGCATTTTAGTTGTTTTGGTGCCCTCTCACAAGATCATTTCTTATTGCCTTAGCAATTGGTGTGTACTTCTAGCATTCCTGCGGAGCATTGTCATCTGGGGTGTTTTTCTTAGCCTGACAGTATATCTACTCCAGCACACTCAGTTTCCTAATTCTTTTATTCTCTTCCTTCATCAACTGCCATGAGAATTCTGACATTTGAACCTGACTCAGGGTAAGCCATCATTTTGTCCAAGTTTCTTTGCAGTAAGTTCACATTATCTCCAGTGGTCTTTGTCAGGGTGTAAAATCCTATTTCTTGGGAGACTTTATACTCTCAAGTGGCTAAATGCTTCCTTATCTAATTTGGTATTCCCATCCTCGTGATCAAATACCTTTTTTAGCTCCTGCCATACCTGGTGGCTAGGTTTTACTGCTCCTTTGGGGTATAATTCCTTTCATCTCTTATCAGGACCAGAATGTCCCCTTTACCTACTCCAAAAGGGCAGGTAAAGGCATATCCTGACATCAGGACATGTATTCTTATAGGAGAAAGAGGCCTCTTCATGTTCTTCAAACAGGGAGGTAGTGTTAGCTGTTACTAGAGAGTAGTAGGCCACTTCTGCAGGCTCAGGGATCTCAGGGAAGCCTAAGGACTAAAGATTTTCAGGGATGCCAACCCAGATGTTTCCAATCCATATGTCAAGGTTCCAGACATTTCCAGGGTCCTGACCTTGAAACAGCAGACCTGCCATGGCTCAGAATTTAATCTGCTTTGGAGGTTAGTAATATAAACTGAATGTGTGTCCCCTCAAAATTTACATGGTAAAACCTAATCCCCAAAATGATGCTATTTAGAGGTGGGGCCTTTGGGAGGCAATTGGGTCATGAGGATGAAACCCTCATAAATGGGATTAGTGCCCTCTTAAAGGAGGCCCCAAAGAGTTCATGTACCGATTCGGCCATGTGAGGACACAGGGAAAATATAGCTGCCTATGAACAAGAAAGTGGACTTCACCATACACAAAATTTGTCTGTGCATTGATCTTGGACTTCCCAGCATCTAGAATGTGAGACATAAATGTTTTTGGTTTATAAGCCACTCAGTTTATGGTATTTTTGTTAAAACAGCCCAAATTGAGTAAGAGAGTTGGCTACTCTTATGATCAAGTTCTGACCTTGGTCCTAAGCTTTCTTTGCCCTTTTATTACAAGAAATGAGAGTGTCTTCATATGCCACAAAAGTAACCCTCCCATTTTCATATATGGCTTTCAGCTATCTGTTCATTTCTCTCAGACTTCCATGATCTTTTCCTAGAGTATTATTCAAGCTTAGCACTAACCATTCAAATCTATTGTCTTTAATAGTTACTTCTTCCCACATCCCCCTACGCCATAGTTTTCAAAAATCTGATATATGGCACTAGTTAATACACTCACTTCTACCTGTATACCTGTGAACCATCCTAGTTCTCCATCAGGTGTTCATTTTAACAACTAGGTAGTCACCTGGCGCTAAAGACTTCAATTAACAGTGATCGGGTCTTTACTGACAGCAAGACTATGAGTGTGTGATGCATCTCCCAAACCCCTTCTTGCCAGTTTCTTTGTTCAATCAGTATTGGTACTGATGGACTCATGTTTGGGTCTCTAGGGAGCACTCTGAGACAAAGTTCAAGGCACAAGTTATTTATTAGGGGTGCCCTTGGACTCAGACCTTTGGAAGATAAGCAAAGGAAATGTAATTAGTTGGAAGCACAAGTCAAGTTATAATCTTGCCAAACCCACAGGACATTCTGGAGCTAAAACAACTAATTAGAGCTGTATGGAGTTTGACTAAAAAGGTTGGAGTTTTATAACCACATTAATCAGTTATTGGATGTGGATTGCTACCCCAGCAAGGGGCATGTTTTGGGGCAATAAAAACTTCGAAACTGAAGCAATCCCTGGAGGGGCTGGTGACTGGGGCTTTCTGCCTACACAACTCTCCACAGGTAGGAAAAATCCTTTAGAGTGAGAGGATCTGGGCAGCACACTCAAACATTCACCAAAGAAAATACTATTGCCCTTACTGCCCCCACCATCCCACATCTCACCTTCCGGGTTCATTGCTAATCTATTCTCCCTGTCACATTAAGTCTTTGCCAGCTTGGCTTCTTATCTATTAAATGGGAGTGACAATTCTTCCCTCACCTATTTACCACAATTCTTAAAGGGTTCAAAAGGGATAATGGATATGAAAAGGACTATAAATCACTTTACAAATGCTAGGAAGTAATATTACTAACTTTCAAGATTATTAAACATCAAGAAATATTTTTTAAAACATAGTCTCTGTTTATCCTGTTAATTTTCTTCTGTGAAATTGTCCAGTTTCTTAGGTTGGTAGTACAAGTTTTTGACCCATGAGGATTAAGGTTCTTATAATCATAGCTGCTCAAAGATACCAGGTCTTTTTATAGCTATTTTTATAGCAGAAAACCATCCTTATATTTTACTAGGGATGCCAAAATCTCAGTAACAAAGATCTGATATTTGGTGATGGAGATGAGGGAGCAAATGTGGAGTGAAATAAGGGACTACTATGTACTGACTTGTATCTCTTTGCCAAGCACTATGTAAGGTGTTTTACATGTTGCCTTTTCCACATCAACCACATGAAATTTGGAAGTGGGATCTTCTAAACTGGAGGTCAAAGAACAGGCTCTTTATTTTCATTTCTGGGATCTTTGCTGACACCTTTAAGAGACAGGAAGACCCACAAATCCCATCACACCATTCCTGACCCACAGACTCTACAGTTGATCCTCCCTTCCTTTCTTGGAAAAATGTAGTTAGCGTCTGCAGAGCATAAATCCGTGAAAACACAAAATTAATACATCATATCCATCTTCAAAGGATCCACATTTGGGAATTGGGAGACTACAGAAAGTATTTTTCCTGCAACAAATCAGAGACTAAGCCAGACACGGAAGCCCCAGAATGCACCTGTGTTCAGCAGTTCTATCTGGGGAGTAACCCGGCATGATCTACTGCACTGGCTCTTTCAGAAAGAAGCCACAAAAGGGAGGAGAAGAATGTCTGAGGGTTTGTCTGGGGAAAAATAAAAGAAATAATTGTTCTAAAAAAAGAAGAAATTGGTATTTCACTGGCAGCCCAAGTTGCAGAGGAGCACTTTAAACTTCTGTGGCTGGTATCCTTCATCTGAAAATCATCAAGTTGTTTAAAAATCCCTCATCTGGGGATTTGCCTGCTTGCAATCACACAACCTGAAACTGAGTGTGTCTAGATACCCGTATGTTCTCAGCAGGGGGCCCTGGGTACTCTGGTGCACTGTGGCCTGAATTCCTCTTGCTAACATACATATGCGAAGCAGCCGAAGGAGAAACTCATTTTCAGCACAAGTTATTAGCCATCAAGAAGAAGGAGCCACATGGAAGGAAGCGAGGTTTTTTCATTGTGATTTCAGTGAGCCCCAGGGTGTATGGTAAAGGGGAGATTTTTTGTCCCAGACAAGGTGCTGGGCAATGCTTTACACTCTCCCCAATTTTGGCTCTCTTAACATAGAGATAAAATGATCCTGTCCAAAAACAGTGCATGTGGCTTGGTGCACTGAGCTTTGGGGGTCGGGGGATGGTTGTGAATGTGTGTATATTTCTCTGTGGATAACGAGTCTAAAACCTACCTTACAAATTGAGTTTGGTTTAATGTATTTCTGTATGCATCTACAGTATTTAATTTCTTCTCTCTACTCTTATTTAACGTGAAATTGTGCTCTTTCTCTGGTAAGGCATTTTGACATGGCACAGGTATGAAATACATTGTTGGGGGGAAGCTGAATTATATTGTAGTGATAACATTAAAGCTGCTCAGAAAGAGGCTTAGCAGCATGTGCTCAGTCAACATGTGGTCAGTGGCAGTGTGGACTGGAAGTGAGGGACCTGAGAGCTCGTCCTTGTCCTACCACCATACTAATGTGTGATGTTAGCCAAATCATTCGTCCCCCTTGAGTCCCTGTTTCTTCATTGGAAGATGAATGGATTGAAGGTGGTCTGCTAGATTGCCTTCTGCCTCAGCAGATTTTCATTAGTATCATTTTGCAGAAATCTTTTATTCACCTGCAAATATTTGCCTAAATAATGATGATTCTTGATTTCTAGCCTGGTGACCAGTTGAATGATAGGAATACTTTCAGCTGTGAGTGACTGAAACCCAACTAAAGTGATTTAAGCCATAATGATATTTATTGTGATGAAACATGGAGTGAAGTGGTTTGGAAGGTAAGGTTTGTTTCTTTAAATCAACATTATCGTCATGATATAAAGCACTTTATGTTTGAAGTTATGTTTCTGGCAGTATCTCCCTGGTGGATTGATTACTGTATTGTTATGAAATGCCCATTTCTTATCTTGTTTTACTTTATGTATACATATACAGGATGTGTCAAAAGTAGTTTTACAGTTGTTTATATGAAAAACAATATAATAATTAATAAATAATAATACAAAAGTAAACTCTGTGTTTTGCATACTCACAACTGTAAACCTACTTTGCCCCATTGTGTTTTTCTGTATCGACACTTGCCTTATAGAATGATTGCTCTGACATTAGTATAGTTGCATTGGCTTTTTTTCTTTTCTGCCAAGGTTTGCATGGTATATCTTTTTATTTTGAATCTTGCATGGTACATTTAAGGTGAATAACTGGGTTTGGAAGCACATAACTTGTTGTTGCTTTATTTTTCTATTTTATCCAGCAGGCATTATTAATCTTCTACATGGAGTATGAGGTTAATTTAAATGTAATGTAATCACTGATATATTTAGATTTTATCTATCACCATGCTATGTATTTTTTTCTTCTTGATACATCTGTTTTATGATCCTGTTTCTCACTTTTCTTGGTTTCTTTTTGAATAATTACTGATTTTTAATATTTATTTCTCCCCTTCTAACTGGCTAGCTACATTCTCTTACAGTTTTTTTAGTTGTTACACTAGAGATTATATTTATCATTGACCAATTATACTCTAAAACAACATTATTACCGATTCAGCCTTTTATGTGATTTATTTAGCATTTGCTATTTACCCCTCTGCTTTTGTTTTATTGTCATGCATTTTAGTTCTACATATATTTTAAACTCCACGAGTTATTACTCTATTGTTTTATACAATTATTATTTATTTATATTTACCCATGTTGTACCCATTCTGTTGGTCTTTGTTCCTTCCTGCAATTCCCATCTCCTTCTGGGATCATTTCCCTTCTCCCTACATAACTCATTTTACTATTTCTTTTTGGAGCAGATTTGCTGGTGGTGAATTATGTTAATTTGTTCATCTTAAAGTGTCCTTGTTTCATTTTTAGTTTAGAAAAATAGAATTATAGATTGTCAATACTTTCTTTCAGCATTTTAAAGATATCATTCAGTCGTTTCCTGGCTTTCACTGTTTCGATTGAAGTGTAATCTTTAAGCTTTACTGTTGCTTTATTGGAGATAATGTATCTTGTTTCATAACAGCTTTTATATTTCTCTTTATTTATTTCTATGATGTATCTGGGTGTGGTTTAGATTTTTATGTATGTATGTTGACCTGTCTTTAGGTCATTGGTCCTGTCTTTTGCTATGCCCTGCTGTGTCTCATCTGGTGTTTATCCCATATATTGAATTCTTAATTTCAGGTTTTGTATATTAAGTTATAAAATTTCCACTTGTTTCTTTTTTATAGACTCTATTCTCTGGTGAAATTGCAAGGCTTTTATCTATCTTGTGCATCTTTTCACCTTTTATATTGAATATATTAACCATAATTACATTCAAGTTTTTTCAGTGAAATACGATGTCTGTATTATCTGTGGCCCAGTTTTTAGTGTGTATGCAAGCATGCACACTTGTTTTCCTCCTGGTGTGGTAGTCATGTGGTTCTATCTTTTGTCAGGCCAGGTAATTTCAGATTGAATGCCAAACATTGTGTATTAGAAATATATAAATTCCAGATTATCTTATCTTTCTCTAGTAGAGATTTACTCTTCCCACTGTCAGGCAGAGGGAGTAGTAACAGATCACCTGACTTAATTTAAACAGGGACAGGAATGAATCAAGATTGGTATTCTAGTATGGCCTAGTCTGTTTCTGGCTCTTCTTGGCCTTCCAAGGTTTTCAAATAACAGCCAGGTATGTTCTTCAAGACCCTTCCTTTGGTGGGCACTGAATTCCGGTATTCGTCTCAAGAAACTCTTGAATTTTTTTGTTCTGCTTTCCAGAGGGTTTTTTCTTAGGTTTCCAGGCTCCCTTCTCATCAGCCCTAGAACTCAACAAATGTCTTTAAGAGAAAACTAACTGTGTATTCCAGTCCCTCCTCTAGAAGACTCAGTCCCAAACTCTGCCAGTTCCTTCGTTCACTAGCAGCAGTTGGTTCAAATCCCAGAATCCAAATCTCTTGCTCAAGCCCCAGAATCACTGAACACCCCCAGAATAAAAATGCAGTGGAATTCAGCTCACCTCTCTTAGGTCTTCTCCTCTCCAGAGTTTTTTCCCATACAGTTCTCAGAGCCTCAGCAGCTATCAAAGGCCTTTAGCCAGATGATTGCTATATGTTCTTTGGCATTTTCAGCTATCACCAGTAGGAACATTGGTCTGACATGAGCTTTTCCCACCATTCAGAGATGGAAGTCCTTCCAGGCCCTTTACACACTTCTTCTTTGTTGTTCTCAGGGTCATTGAGGACTTTACACCTGTGTTTTTTATTGTCTCTTGATTGCAACCTGACGTATTACTTATACCAGTATCCTATCACTTAAGGATGAGGATAGAAATGAATCCTCCTTTCACTTTGAGAAAAATCAGACTCTGAGCATCTAAGCATGATTTTCTGTATACATCAAATATAATAATTAGGTCACATGTTCACTTCTGATTAGGAAGGAGTCTAGAAAAGTGAGTATCATGCAAAGGGAAGTGAAATTGACATTATTGGTTTATACTAATTATGGTTTATTTTCTGGCACTGGGCAATTTGCCATCCCATTCCAAATTAGTGTTCTATTATCAAGGAAGAAAGGTTGTATGGAATGACCTTTGGATGAAAAAAAAACATATCCTATTTCACTGTGATTAAAAGATATGGGGACATAGACAAAAGAATATAGTAGGTAGTTAATGCCCTGCTCCTTGGATGAATAAGTAATGAATTACTGACAAGATATTCGTTTTGAACTGGTTGAGTGAAGAGCAAAAGATAAGTATGTGAAATTGGTTTTTCCATTTCCCTTACTGAGTTATATGTCTGCTTGTGTGCCCTACAAAACACAATAAGGATAGAGATTATGTCCCATTATTTTTGTTGTGTTGTCATACAAAAGGCATTCAGCTGCCATTTGTTGATTTGAAGAAAACAAGATTGGAGAGGATTTGTGTACTTGTAGAGGAGAATGTAACAGTTACTACCATGATGGTGTGTATTTGTGCTAGGAGTGAGCAATTTGAGTGTAGGGTCTGTGAGGTCTGAACAGAGTGCAACAACCTAGCTTTGACAGAAAGTTTATATTAGCAACAAATAAGGAACTACCTGTGAGGGTTGAACTTTTAAGAGCTGTTACACAAATAAGGTATGGAATGATAGGTATTTCACTGAACAGAAAAGGAAACCAAATAAATGAAGAAACTAGCCCAGGTCACTGTATGTAAGATAGACTCTATTATATAGTCTAGACAATAACCCCAACTCTCCAATCCTCCATTAAAATGAAATCTTTCCAGTGAATTTTAGGGAGTTTTGAAAGACATTCTTTGACCCAGACATCAAATAAGTTATACACAGCTGAGCTTTACTTAATTGCATAATGAATAAATCAACTACTTAAAATCACTTTACAAAAATCCCATTCAATATCACCTTTCCTTTCTTGTTACCAATACCCATTAAATGAAATCCTCATAGGGAAATAATTCACTCATTGTATTAAAAATGCCCAATTGGAATCCTTTAAGTGTTGCATTTCTCAATGATCTCACCCCAAATCCATTGTGAAGTGATAATTAGGGGCTAAAAGCTAAACTGATTACTGCAGAATTTTCTCCTGACAGCCATGTTATAGCTAAATCTCCAAATTATGCACTTCTCAGTAGCACACAGATCACAATAAATTTTAAAAGTTTGAAATTACCAACTTTGCCCCAACACACCAAAAGTAAAGGAATCACTGATTTAAAGGATTAGAAATCCTTGACAAATTATTCTATTTCCCTATATAGAGTATCTGTTTGGATCAATAATGACTCTTAAATCCATGTTCTGGCCATAGCACCTTATTATATATGGTCTTTGCTCAGCGAAAGGTATATATTATGAGTGTCAACATAGTAGGATTATCTGATTTGCATGTACATGAAATCTACAACCAGATAGGTAAAGGTCATGTATACTAATGATATATAACAGTAGTATTGTATCAACATTTATGGTTTTATGAACTTTAACTGAGCTTTGACAGCTATGTGACACATGCTCTTGCTAGAGAGGTATAAACTGTTCTACTGCTATCCTAACACTACAGTGTTGAGTCTCTAGCCATAGACTTGACTTCACTCTGACAAGATCACTTATACAACATCCAGTCCACAGTGACCACTGAGGAAGCTGGGAATGAGGGGGAGGGTTGGAGGGATTCATATCCACATGATGATTAATAGACTATCACAGATGTCCTCCCAACTGCTAAGGTACTGTGGTCTTCTACCCCTACTCCAATAAAACAGAAGGAAGATAATTTAATAGGAAAGTTTTTAAATTTTATGTAAGATAATTTTTTATTGTGATGAACAGTTCTAAAATAACTACAAATTACTGTGATGTCTCTGAGAAGTACTATAGATACTGCAATATGCTACCTGTGATCATTTCTCACATTATTACATTAAGCCAGTGGAGTCACCATTACATATTTTACTCTAGGACTATAGTTTTCAACCAATGGAGATTTTGCTCCCCAGAACTTTGGGTGATATCTGGGTACTTTGGTGTCTCAGCTGGAGAGAGAATACGCTGACATCTAGTGAGTAGGGGCCAGGGATTCTGCTAAACTTCTTACAATGCACAAGACAGCCCCCAACCAATGAAGAAATATTTGGCTGATAATGCCAATAATGCCAAAGTTGAGAACCCTTGCACTAGGTCTTAAACGCCCATAATTTTGACACTTTATTCCATGTGTATTCTCAAAAGCTGTGTGGACAGGTGTGGGGGATGGTGGGACAAGGAACAATGTGCTATATAGATTTTCTGAGTCTCCATTCTATTCCCCCTCTTTTAAAACAATATGTATTTCTAGTATATAACTCCATCATCCTGTTCTCCCATTTTTTTCTGGGCTTGATTAATTTATTTACCAAAATGTCCCCTCACTGCCTACATAGTTTTATCATTAGTTTAATTAAATATTTACATATTCATTTAACAAATAATTTTCAGGTGCCTCTTGCACTATGCATGGTCCCTGACTTCATGGATCTTCATTAGGCATTAGTAGTCAATACCAGGAAAGATGTGTTAAAGATAAAAACAAAGATATATATATACACACACATATTATTTAAATATATATATGTGTATATACATATATATCTCACCACATATATTTGAAGATTTTGCTAGGAATTATTTTATTTGGACTGAGACTTTGGAGGGGAGTAAACAAGGAGAATCATATTAAAGATTAAAAAATTGGACAGAATGGTTTTATTTTTTTAAAAGTATATTTATTAGTTATGCTATTACAACTGTCCCATTTTTCTCCCCTTTATTCCTTTCCATCCTGCATACCCCAACCCACCAGCATTCCCCCCTACTTAGTTCATATTCATGGGTTGTACATAAAAGTTCTTTGGCTTCTCCATTTCCTGTACTATTCTTAACCTCCCCCTGCCTATTTTGTACATACCAATTACGCTTCTTATTCCCTGTACCTTTTCCCCCATCTCCTCCCTCCCTGCTGATAACCCTCCATGTGATCTCCATTTCTGTGATTCTGTTCCTCTCCTGGTTGTTCGCCTAATTTGTTTTTGTTTTTTTTAGGTTCAGTTATTGATAGTTGTGAGTCTGTCATTTTGCTGTTCCTAGTTTTGATCTTCTTTTTCTTAGATAAGTCCCTTTAAGATTTCATATAATAAGGGCTTGATGATGATGAACTCCTTTAACTTGACCTTATCTGGGAAGCACTTTATCTGCAATCCTTTGATTCGCGGGCCCGAGCTCAATCCACTGAGCTACACCAGCCAGGGCAAGAAGAGAATCTTAAAAGCAGCAACAGAAAAGGAGACAGTTACCTACAAAGGAGTTCCCATCAGACTGTCAGCTGATTTCTCAAAAGAGACCTTACAGGCAAGAAGGGGCTGGAAAGAAGTATTCCAAGTTATGAAAGGCAAGGACCTACATCCAGGAATACTCTATCCAGCAAAACTTTCATTTAGAATGGAAGGGCAGATGAGGAGAGGTTTAGGAACCTCCAGGACATCTTTACACATTCCAACATCCAAATTATAGGAGTACCAGAACAAGAAGAGGAAGAGCAACAAGTGGAAAACTTATCTGAACAAATAATAAATGAGAACTTCCCCAATCTGGCAAAGGAAATAGACTTCCAGTAGGTCCAGGAAGCTCCGAGAGTCCCAAAGAAGGTGAATCCAAGGAGGAACACACCAAGGCACATCATAGTTACATTAGCCAAGATTAAAATGAAGGAGCGAATTCTAGAAGCAGCAAGAGGTAAGGGGA
>PVKM010001842.1:0-16892 GCA_004027735.1 Carollia perspicillata
TGCTCCCCGCCTCCCTCCCCTTTCCACCCCCCTTAGTTTTTGTCCATGTGTCCTTTATATTTGTTCCTGTGACCCCTTCCCCTTTTCCCCTGAAATTCCCTCCCCTCTCCCCTCTGGTTACTCTCAGCCTGTTTTCTATTTCAATGTCTTTGGTTATATTTTGCTTGTTTATTTGTTTTATTGCTTAGGTTCTCTGTTAAAGGTGAGATCATATGGTATTTGTCTTTCAACATCTGGCTTATTTCACTGAGCATAATGCTTTCCAGTTCCATCCATGCTGTTGCATAGGGTAGGAGCTCCTTCTTTCTTTCTGTTGCATAGAATTCCATTGTGTAAATGTACCATAGTTTTTGGATCCATTCATTTACTAATGGGCACCTAGGTTGCTTCCAGCTCTTGGCTATTGTAAATTGTGCTGCTGTGAACATTGGGGTGCATAGGTTGTTTTGGTTTGGTGTTTCTGGGTTCTTAGGGTATAATCCTAGCAGTGCAATTGCTGGGTCAAAAGGCAGTTCCACTTTTAGTTTTCTGAGAAAATTCCATACTGTTTTCCATAGTGGTTGTACCAGTCTGCACTCCCACCAACAGTGTACTAGGGTCCCCTTTTCTTCACAACCTCTCCAACACTTTTTTGTTGCTTTGTTTTTTTATGGCCATTCTCATTGGTGTGAAGTGGTATCTCATTGTAGTTTTAATTTGCATCTCTCAGATAGCTAGCTATATTGAGCATCTTTTCATATGTTTCTGGATCCTCTGTACCCTTCTTTTTTATATAGGAAGAAATTCTGCTAACCAAGAATCAGTTCACAGTGTGATTTGGAAATTATTTTTTCCTACTACTGGAGGTGGTAATAAATGTGCACCATTTGTTTCACTGGTTTAGTTTATATTCTTCATATTAGTATAAGAGACATTTGCAAGTGTCTAAAGGGAAGGGGGTATATTATGTTCCTTTCTGAATGCCAAGACCCAGCACAATGTCTGTATCTGTACACAATGGCATGTGTATAAATAATAAAATAATGAAATTAAATTAAAGTTACTGTCTTTTATATAATTGGTTTACAAGAAAGTTAATTGTATCATAACCTTAATCTTATTTGCACTATGTTTTAATCAGATGATCTGTGCAACCCATATTTGGTTTCTTAAGCCTGGTGCTTTCTAAAGAAGATAGTTAGTATAATGAAATTTTGGATAGAAAAGTATAAAGGTTGGCAACTTGTACAAGAGTCTATGTATTAACATACCAGTTTTGGTTTTAAAGGTTAATCATAATGTTTTGATGAAATATGAATAATTTTAAAGACTGTATTGTAACTGTTTCCATTTAATATGTTGTTGTACTACTATAAGTGAAATAAACCAAGTTCTGCAGCATGAAGAACATATATTCAAAGATATAGGTTGCTTATCTGTTAATTGAACCTTTCTTGAGAGTCTGAACTCCTACCTTTAAGGAAAATCAATTCTCACAACTTGAAGAAGTGCTTTGAGTTTTTCTAGGAAGAGAATCTTTCCATATAGGCAAAAGATTATGTTTTACTCATCCCTTTGAAAAGAAGTACTACATCTTTCCATATAGGCAAAAGATTATGTTTTACTCATCCCTTTGAAAAAAGTGTCATTCTTCACATTTTCTAAAACTTGTTTAAAATGAGAAAAGCTTCCAGCTTTTGTGTGTGTGTTTTCAATGTTCACTTTCTATTCCTCAACACACCAAAAATTATAGAGATTAGACATTTAGAATAAGTTTTGAATAAGACCACATATACGGTGCTTATCTTACAATAAATGACCAACTTTACATACAGAATATGGTTTGTGATGCTTTTAAAAAGTCACTTACAAAGTCACTAATTTTAATGTGAGATATTTGGAATTAGCTGAACCATATTAACAACCCCAAGTCTCCAATATTTTAAGGACATAGAAAGGGTAAGGGAGAAAAGGGATCAGCAAAGCCTTCTTTAGCAACACAAACACAACAATCAGAAAAATTTTTTTTCTTATTCCACAAGAAGTCTGATTGCTCTTCTTTGGAATTTAATGTTACATATTTAATGGTTTTCAACAGAATATCAACTAGAGAAACAAGTTTAACTTGGGATTGTGCATGATCTTTGACCGGTTCTTCAAAATATGTATGAATAATTGAAATAAATAAGCAAAGTAACTGTAATGTTTTTAATTTTATGCTGCTTGTATTTAGTTTTAAGTCTGTATCCAGTGCTATGTTAGAGTGCTAGAATCATCTGGCTTAGTCAGTTATACCCATATCTTCCCAACTGCACATTCATGTGGCCATGGGGTTAGTATTTAAACTAAGGAAATTGGGAAAAACTAAAAGTCAAGGATTCTTCCTTCTTCTACCCCACTACAAGAGCCAGGTTTTAAACATTTGCCATTACTGCCCTCAGAATGTAGCTATTTATTTTCATTTTTATAGTCAAATAATAGCTTTAGGTCTCATTAAAGATAGAGAAATGATGTAGAGTGGTGGTGAAGAGCAGATACCATTTGTGCACTTAGCTTGTGTTATTCTAGGCAAGTTAGTCAATCTTATCTTTAATGGGATAACAGCAATACCTACCCTATAGGGTTGATGTGAAGAGGAAATATTTTAATCCTTGTAAAGCACTGAGAACAGGGTCTAGTTTATAGCTAAATCTTATCTGGCAACCTTAATTATCCAGAGCATAGTCAGGATTCAGCAAATAAGCAAAAATGTCACTGAGCAACCAATATAAATATGAGAGACCAAGTACTGAATATTTTAGTACTTGTACTGAAGCCCTTGAGCTCTGTGTCTCTGGAAGCCTGTTTTACTCTTTCTTCAAACCCAAGCTTGGTTGAATTTTTAGAGTTGACAGTAGAAGGCCTCTATTATATAGGCAGCAGGAGTGGAAAGAAGGATCTGGTAATGAGAGATGCCAGGAAGTAGCATCTACATGACTTAGTAGGTTAGCACTGAGTACTCAAACATGATTCTGTGCTTCCTAAAACAGTTGAACAGAGATTTGTGACGCCATTAATTGTCACTGGGAACACTGGAGGAGGAGTAATTTTTAAACAATTGCAGGAGTGTGGGGAAGAGGTGATATATAAAAATGCTTATAAATAGGTCCTTTGTATGATTACAAAGTTATTCAATAGATAATTGGACTATATATAGCAAGTATGAATATGAACTATGGAAATTGAAGCACAGTATTGTTCATTATGTATAGACAATGTATTTCTTGACTATCAGTGTTTTTTAATCTCCATGTGACTACAATGGCCAGTATGTTCCTGAACACCCACCTCTGCCACCCATCACATATCTTCTAAAAGAATGGAAACATTTCTATTAGTCAAAAAAAAAGTTTAGAAGGACACATCTGTGATTAAAAAGGAATCTTTAAATTTATACTATATTCTCAAACCTGAGAATAACTTTTATTCTCATAAAATATATGGATATTTTACAAATATCCATGCTCTTTTTTAAATATGTTTTATTGACCCTGCTATTACAGTTTTCCCATTTTTTCTCCCCTTTATCCCCCCTCTGCCCTGTACTCCCCATCCCACCATCATTCCCCAACCTTAGTTCATGTTCATGTGTCGTACATACAAGTTCTGTGGCTTCTCCATTACTCATACTATTATTGACTTTCCCTGTCTATTTCATATCTACCATTTATGCTTCTGATTCCCTGTACCTTTTCCCACATTCTCCCTCTAAACCCTGCCCATTGATAACTGTTCATATGATCGCTATTTCTATGAATCTGTTCTTGTTCTGTTTGTTTTCTTAGTTTGTTTTTGTTTTGTTTTGTTTTTTTTAGGTTCAGTTGTTAATAGTTGAGTTTGTTATCATTTTACTGTGCATAATTTTGATGTTCTTCTTTTTCTTAGACAAGTCCATTTAACATTTCATATAATAAGAGCTTGGGATGAACTCCTTCAACTTGACCTTATCAGAGAAGCACTTTATCTGCCCTTCCATTCCAAATGATAGCTTTGCTGGATAGAGTAAATCTTGGATGTAGGTCCTTACCTTTCCTGACTTTGAGTACTTCTTTCCAGCCCCTTCTTGCCTGTAAGGTTTCTTTGAAGAAATCAGCTAATAGTTTTATGGGAACTCCTTTTGTAGGTAACTGTCTCCTTTCATCTTGCTGCTTTTAAGATTCTCTCCTTATCTTTAATCTTGAGTAAAGTAATTACGATCTGCCTTGGTGTGTGCTTTCTTGGGTCCAACTTTTTTGGAACTTTATGAGCTTCCTGGACTTCCTGGAAGTGTATTTCCTTTTCCAGATTAGGGAAGTTCTCCTTCATTATGTTTTCAAATAAGTTTTCAATTTTTTTATCTTCTTGTCCTTCTGGAACCCCTCTGAATCAGATGTTGGAATGTTTAAAGTTGCCCCAGAGGTTCCTAAGCCCCTCCTCATTTTTTGAATTCTTTCTTCATTCTGTTCTGGATAAATATTTATTTATTCCTTCTTTTCCAAATCATTGATTTGAGTCCTGATTTTCTCCACATTGCTGTTGGTTCCCTGTACATTTGCCTTTATTTCACTTTTCATAGCCTTCACTTTTTCCTTTATTTTCAGTCATACTCAACCATATCTGTGAGCATCCTAATTACCACTGTTTTGAACTCTGCATTTGATAGGTTGTCTATCTCTTCATCATTTAGTTCTATTTTTAAAGACTTTATTCATTTAATTTTAGTGAGAAGAGAAAGGAGAGAAAAGGAGAGGGAGAGAAACATCAATGTGTGGTTGCTTCTCACATGCCCCCTGCCCCAACTGGGGAACTGGCCTACAACCTAAGCATGTTCCCTGACTGGAAATCAAACTTCGATTCTCAGGCCAGCACTCAATCCACTGAGCCACAGTAGCCAGGGCCATTTAGTTCTATTTTTGAAGTTTTGATCTGTTCTTTCGTTTAGGCCATATTTTTTTTCTTGGCATGTCTGTTATGTAGTAAAGGGTGGAGCTTTAGATATTCAACAGAGCAGGGCAACCCACACCCTGCTATAGCACCATATGTGTGGGCAGGGTCCGAGAGGGAACAGTGCCGCTTGCTCAGCTCTTAGCTGGCTTTCAGTCACCTCCCCAGCCACCCACAAGCAAATTTGGGCCTTCTGGTGCTGATTCCCAGGTGGGTGGGTTTTTTTGCATATTCCAGGACTCTGTGGCTCTCTCCAATGAACTCACCTGTGAGGCTGGGCGTTTCTCCAGTTGCCTCAACCCCCACAGGTTTTGTCAGTCAGAGATTTTAAGGCTCGATTTCCCCACACTGTAACCCTGGGTTGTGTGGTGTGTCTCACTCCCCAGTTGTTCCTCCCAGTTTATCCATACACAAATGTGGAACTGCCTGCTCCACCAGCTGCCACCTTGCACTCCCTGGTCCTCTAGCTACCACCTTGCTGTGAGTCCTCTCGGCCTGGACTGCCTTTCTCTGACCCTCCTACTGGCCTGGATGAATGTTTCTTCTTTAACTCCTTGGTTGTCGCACTTCCATACCATTTCATTTTCTGACAGTTCTGGTTATTTTTTGATTTTAAATTTGCTGCTCTTCTTTTGGTTGTGTGAGGCAGTAAAGTATATCTACCTACACCTACGTTTTGACCTGGAAGTCCCAATTATCCATGCTTTTCATAGGTTATACAGGTTACAACACCAGAAATGAATTCTAGGTTATTTAATCAATTTATGTAATTAATCAACCTTTATAACAACAAATCTTCCTGACATAGTTTTGATAGAGAAAAGACAAAGTCTGTGCTTTTAGTCCCAAGGCTAGAAATCTGAAGTCCCCAAATAAATAGAAAAATTAGTCACTCTTCTTGCAAAATAACCAAATCTCTAGACCAGGGGTCCCCAACTTCCGGGCTTCTGACAGGTACCAATCTGTGGCTTGTTAGGAATGGAGATAAGCACCAGGAGATAGGTTCTGCCAAGGAGATAAGCACAGTAGGAGGTGAGTGGAGGGCATGCAGGATGCCTGAGCTCTGCCTTCTTTCCCTGCTGCTCACCCTGATATCCAGGGAAAAAAATGTCTTCCACATGGTCCTCGGTGTCAAAAGGGTTGGAGATTGCTTCTCTAGGGCCATAAAAGATATTGTATCATATACTAGTAGAGGATAAATATGCAACAGAACTTATTTTAGACTCCATTTCCCATTGCTTTTGAGATTTTCCCCATGTAAATGACAAGTTGTCAGTGTCTGCCAAACAGTGATTGCAAATGAGTTAGTGAAGTTATAAAATGTTTTAACTAAATGATTATAATATGGAAAAATAGTGTCTTTTAGAACTTTAAAAATCTGTAATAATACCTTATGAATTTATTATTTTTAAATTAGTAACTTCAAGTAAGGGGATGATCTTGATCTTTTGAAGACCTTGGTCACTGGGGATAATAAATTTAAAGGATCACTTGGGTAAAAACTCTGCTATGTATTTGCCAGTTAAGGCTTGTACTCGTAAACTAATTATGGAAAGTATGAATACATGCTAATTTTGTATTGAACGGCCTTTTAGAGTGTGTGTATGCTTGCTTGTGTGGTTTTGCTAATTCCAGATTTCAGTTTGATCACTAACTAAGATAGTATCCTAACTTAATAACAGTAGGCGGTTTCTCTGGTTGGTAATCACTTAAAATTCAAAGAACTCTATTCTTTTGCTTCAGATTATTGGTCTCAGGTCATATCAACTAGAAGGAATTTAAACTATGATAAACATTGAAATGGCATGAGTAATTTGACATCCTCATTACATTGGGAAAGAATGTTTGTCCCTTATTTTTTTTCACAAGATTTGCATAGTTGAGGGGTAGGGAGGACAAAGATTAGTGGAGGGTGGGGTAGAGAGAGGTGTGTTACAGAAATTAGGCCTTTAGACTGTCAACTGATGGTCACTGGCACCAATACAACACCAACAGGAACCCCCAATTTTACACTGTGGTAAAGGAGAAGACTTTATTCAATGCAAACAACTCAGTTCTAATCCAGCACAGTTGTGGAACAGCACAGGTATGGAATAGCACAATCATTATACGTACAACTTGACTGGTGTCTCAGACCCCAGCTCATGGGGTCCGCCGCATTGTAGCTGAGACAAAAGAAATTCACGTGTACTACTGAATCCTGTAGTAAAAAAGGGTTGGTGGCTTCTCTCTCAAGAGGAGAAAAAGCCTGGGCCCTTGCCTCAATCGGCTTTTATTGTTTTTCTGGGCACTTTACATGAAGGTCCTCATTTACTATGCACAGGTTTGCTTTAGGTGGTTACCTTTTACAGAAAACAAAGGAGAGGATGCCACTAATCACACCACAGTACACGGATATTTGCAAATAAAAGGGGAAAAGTGGTTGAATCAGTTACACTTGTCCTTGGAAGGGTTAGCGTGGATTTTAAGGAGTTACTTTGCAGTAAATGTTTGCTGCTTAAATTCAGGGTGCAAAAGCAAGTCTCATAGCAGTCTGGGTACAGTGCAGGACTAATTCCCCACAGGAGAACCTATCTGTGGGCGTGGCTCCTTTGTATCTCTGAGTGGGAGCTGGGCCTACACCATGCAGAATGATCTCCTATATTTCCCCTCTTGTTTTTAGTTAGGATCTCTGTAGATCCCACAAAGCTTGCTGCTTACTGGTCTCTCACATGACCATTGGGAAAATAATTTGCAAATACATCAAAGTACACAGAGCATTATTATAAACAATAAGCAACCAGCATTCCAAAGACCCACATTCTCAGATTAGGCCCATCAATCATTGTCAGGCAGTAATGATCAAATAGATAACATTAAAAGAACTATGAGGACTTATTTAGAGTCAGGGTCAGATAGCTAAAGGGCCATAAAACTTTGGAGAAACAAATTCATTTCCGGTTTGGACACTTATCATTTAAATTGAGGGTATTAGCAAAGCAGGTTTCACAAGCTTTTATGCTTTCTTTCTTAGGCCTGATTGCCCCAGGGAACCTACCCTTTCCAGCACAGGGCTGCACCTACCTCCGGCATTGTTTCAGACTTAGGTTGAGCAGGGAAAGTAAGGCAGCCAAGAGATTAGCAGACTTCTCGCAAACAGAATGAGGACTCAGGCTATGTCAAAGCCTAGGGGCAAAGGTCCATCACCCCCTCTTGCTATAGCCCCCAAAGTCCTTCCCTGAGGGCCTCCTCATGATCGTGCCTGTCTTAGGTCACCCCTCCTTTGAGGAATCTTGCCTGTCATTGGCTAACTGGTCATGCACTGGGGGCCTGGCAGGGTGAAGTAAGGTGGTCAGAGGCATTGCTTCTGCCAAGGAGATAAGCTTTGTCTCCTCAGTGGCTTAGGGTCCCAACGTCTCTCACTCAGCCTTAGCCATGAGGGATTACAGCTTCTGAAACCAGGCGAGGTGGTTCCCAACATCTAATCTCCCCTCTTTTTCGTTTGCAAATGTAATTGGAGCTGTTAAGTCTCTGAGACCTACTATTTGCTGTTCCCAAATGCAATCTTAAGAAAACAACCTCTATATCAATATCACAAAGCACAAATAAGATTAAGACAATGAGGCATCCAAAGGCTGACATGACCCAAACTCATAAATTCCGTCCCTTGAACCAGTGTTTAGGGTTCAGACATTGTAGATTATTGTGGAGGGTCTGAAACACTTTTTGTTCAATAAGGCTTTTGCTCAAGCATTAAGAGCCTTGATGTCACCCCATGTGGCAGGGATATGCCTAAAGGGAACATTATGGGGCATCGAGGGGTTGTTGCCCTGTGCAGGAGGCGCTTGAGCCTTGGCCCCTGTCATTGGGGCAGGCTCCATCCTCCCCCATTGGCGGACCCAGGCCCATGAGTGACAGTGTGGGTGTCCATTTTCCTTTGGGTTGTTCTGTTGCGGAAAAACAGACTCTGACACGACGTGGGGTCAACGGAGTGAGCGCTTTATTAACATGCAGACCCAGAGGAGACAGCGTCCAAATTCTGGGCGCCGAGGAAGGGTCAGGCGGGTGGTTAAATACTTTTGTACCAAAGTGGGGAGAGGAGGGGTCACACGGCACAGGCAGGGAGCAGGAGAGTGGGAGCCAAGAACACAGAAGCAGAGGGCAGAAATTGTCTGGGGCCCAGGACAAAGAGATAGTAAGAGATTAACTAAGTCTGAGACAGAGAGTCAACTAGTTAACAGGTGATCGTCTGGAGCCTTGGGGCCAGCCTGGAGTTATCAGAGGTCCGGAACAGAGTACCAGCTATAACTTCTATTACATTTTAACTTCTATTACATTCCCCCCTTTGATGCTAGACTGAGACTTCCTCAGTCATAGCATCACCAGGCCTGGGCTGGACCCTATGGATATTTTTTTTGACTATCCTACTCTTATTAATATAAAAGTAATACTGTTCTTGTAGAAATAGGCAAGTTCCTCCTTTTTTCTTCCATGAGCAGGTCTAATGCCCGGCAGTTTTGCAAGGTCACCCCTGCCAAGGAGGTTATCTACCTCTGGAGTGATGCCAAGGAGAGGGCTGTGGCATCTAAGGCTTTTTCTAACTCTTCTCCAAGTTGTCGATTGGTCTGGATGCTATGGGCCAACCCTGTGCCCCCAACCCCAGATCCTATGAGGGAGGTTGTAAAGGACAGCCCTACTAATACAGGCAAGAGGACCTCTCTCCTTTCCCTTTGGCTGGTAAGGAGAGAATGCAACTCTCCCTCCTTATACTGCATCAGCTGCGGGGTTAAGATTGTCGGGTAACACGGGGTGGGAATCGCTGGTCGGACAGTGTGGTACAAGGTCCCATTGCACCAGAAGAAAGTCCTAGATGGGCTGGTGAGTCCTCCAGGGCCAATTGGGATGGTGAGGTTGCAGGTCTTCTCAGGTCCGTAGCACACTGGAGGGGTTTCGGCTTCATTCTGAAAGAGAGGCACACTCGGGAGAGAAAAGGAGACAGGGTTAGCAGTAACGTTCAGGGGGGTCAGGATAAGAACTGCCGCTATGGGAGGCCATTCCAGGGAGACACAGAGGAAACAATTGTTGATATTTTCAGGGGCAGTCAGGTTGAGCAGCTGGGCTCCATCTCGTAGGAGGGCGAGCCAAAAGAAAGGCCTGGTCTGAGTGGAGTCGCCCAGGTCAGAAGCCAGAGATTCTTCTTGACTTTGAATTGAGCTGGCTAGGTTATAAATTCCAACCAACTTGGGGTTTTGGGGCACATAAGCTTTGAAGATGAATATGTCCCCAACTGGTCCAGAATGCCACAGATTTATATAGATTTTTCCCTGGACTCCAATCTCCTAATCTTTGCTGTCAGGGTCCCATATGGCAATTCTCAGCTGTTCTTCCTGGGCTGTGTGGCAGCGACAATATATGTAAGGGCATCCACCATAGACCTCAGACTTCCAGTCACAACCCTCGTAAACAGAAAAGAGGTGCTGGTTTCTGGTTAGGCACACTGGGAGCCGCCATCCACCACCTTTCAAGGCTTTTAAGGCAGACGGGATAACAGTCCATCCTTGGGGGCAGTTTCCTCCCCTGGCCAGCAACCTCCGGAGCTTCAGGGCCTATAGTCGCAGGGCGGGTCTGGTTCCTTCTGCATCGAAGTCCATGACTGCCTTGGCTCAGCTGTGGTGGATCCAGGGGGTGACACCTGAAACTTTAAGGGCAGCTGGGGTGGTTAATAGTACTAAGTGGGTACCTGTCCAGGTTGGCTGGAGGGGCTCCCTTTTCTAATCTTTTATTCATATATATTGTCCTGGCTGAAAGGATTGCACTGGCCTCCCTCGGGGCTGAGGTTCCTGGCCTAGTCCGGCCTTCTTTATGGTGTCTAAGGTCCGTCCTAGCCTCCCTAGATACTGAGTCTGCTCTAGTTCCCCCCTTAGCCTTGAATTCTGTCTTTTTTCTAACTGTACTCGAACATAATCCTCAGGCCTAATGGAGTGCGCTGGCCCCCCTCTTGGCTGCATCCTGAATCAGTCTCTTCTTTCAGATATACACCTACTTTATATTCATATAAAGGACAATGGATGAAGGTCTCATCTTCTTGCAACTACTTCTGGCTGGACATGGATGTCGTCTTACCTACCCTTGGGTCAGGGGTGCTCTGAAAAAGGGAGGAGGGGTACAGCACAGAGGAAGTCGTTCCTGTAAGGGAAGGACATTACAGGATCCTAGCCAGTTGGCTGTCACCAGGAAGTCGCAGGTTTGGTGCCCAAAGGTTGGCATTACTGGACTGTTGGCATCCTGGTCATGTTCTGGAGGTGACAGATTAGGCAAGAAATGGGAGGCAAAATTAAATCATAATTACTAAATGACGAAGGCAGGGCTTAAGAATGGAGGAAGGTGTGTAAGGCATGCTACACCTATCCAAAACTTTTGTGGCCCACCATACTTCACTTGGGCCGAGGGGAATACATTATGATTTCCCTCCTTTTGGATTTCTGAGCTTTTTCTGTCCAAGCCATCAAGACAGAAAACGAAAAAGTGAAGCCCACAGCCGGCCTGCACATTTCATCAACTTAACCACTTAATTTAGTGAAACCGTTGAGTCTCGGGGGCGATGATGAAGGGGGGCTCCTTAAGTGAGGTCTATATTGCAACTGATCATATAGGCATAGGCAGGTCATAGGCATACATCTTATGAAAACAGAAGAGCACACAGGTTGATTCACACAACAATCCCCAAACCAGTCTCTGTGCCTATGAGACTGTCTTTTGGGAAGACATTCCATTGTAAGGTCCTTCCTGCAATGACATTTAACAATGGCAATTTGACCGGTCCTTTGCACCTGTAAGTTGTACATCTTTGGTGATATTACAAACCCAGTTTCAACTTTCAAATGAAAACAAACTTTCAAGACAGTTAGCTGCACCATTCATATGTTCAGCACTGAGCATTGTGATTTTCCTTGAATTACCATTTTTCTCCTTAAGATCACCCTCACTGTTATTACAGGGACTACTTTGAGTCCCACTTTTAATTTTGCCTGTTTGTTTGCATAAACACACTAAGAGCAGCCTGGATCTCCTATGATCTTTAGGTCCACTTTGCTGGAACTCACACAGGGAACTCTTAGATTGACTTCTCAGTCCACCCCTCAGGGCACAGAAGCAGTGCCACACATCCACCATCTGGCTTCACCTGTACCAGTCGTTTCACTCAAGTCCTTGAGCCTCTGTTGTGCTTACAGGTTCCTTTTCAGCCATCTTTCAGGAAAGCAACCTTCATTCCCTCCCTGGAAAGACTGGCATGAACCACATAACCAACCAAAGTACCAGGCTTCTCTCGTGGGCTTCCACTAGCTTCACAAGTCAATCCCAGTTCCCCAGGGATTTCTGGTGATGACCAGAACCCATACATGCCTCCTTCAGGCGTGACATTCTAGTCAAAGTCTTGGTTAACAAAACCACTATTAACGACTGGTCTTATTGGTTTTATGCGAAGAAACCTTACGTCATCACGTACTCCTTCAGAATGCCAAATTCTGGAGGGATCAGGTAGGGAGAAAAATACAAAGCATAATGGAAAATCCTTTTCCTTATTCACTTTCTTACAGAGTATGAAGTGTTAACCTTTTCTGGAATTCTCAATTTCCTTTTCAGAGCAGATACAGAGGAAAATCCAAACCACAGAGTTCCAGAACAATACACAGGTAGAAGCATTCTCTTGCACCAAATGTGTCCATTGGTGCCTCATAGAGACATGCTCCTTCAGGCCCAGTCTCTTGGCAGAGACTTGCTCTTTGTCTCAGGCTTAAACACTCATCAGCCCCAAATGACCCTTCCTGGGTCCCAGGCAGCAAAGATATTCTCCCCAACCAGCTACAGCGACCTTTCCTAGGTCTTCAGTACATGTTTCTGATCAGACCAGAACCAATGTGAGAACTTTGCTTTTTCCCATGAAACCAGAAAACAAGTAGTTGAAGTTTCCATTACTCCAGGTTTAAAACTTTTACATCCTTTATATATATTTCTGCTCATCTAGATTTAACTATTCACTTAAAATTGTTTTGCAACATTCAAAAACCCTCTATTCTTCTTTTCCTTCTGATATCCACTAGGCTTCTCAAAACTTTTACTTCCACAGACCTTCTACAACATTCACAAACTTTATTCTTTCATATGCTTTCAATCCTGGTTCCTTTCCACACTGGGAAGGACTACACTTAAACTCAGTATGTGGCAGCCAAAGGTCCCTAGCTTTACAAACACTTGTATGACATAACAAACACTGTCACCTTGTATCGGGATTCGCTGTCTCTTTCTAGAAGAGGAATTTCAAACCTTTCTCCAGAGTGTAGGTCTAATTTTCCCTTTCTGCCTCAGCTGTAGCAGTAGGGGCTGTGTCTCCCTTAGGCGGTGCCCGTTTTACCTATGTGTAATGAATACAGGGCTTAATTCCCATCAGCTTCGGGGGGGTGCATTGTCAATAGGACAGCATAGGGACCAGTCCATTGTTCAGACAGCTGCTGCTCATCTGGAGTTCCATCAGCCCAACAGTTACTTTCCCTTTTGCAATGTGGGCACTCATTCCTCCAGTGTCTTTCCTCCTTGCAATAGGCACACTGATTAATGCTTATCGTGCCTTTCTTCTTCTCTATAGGGCTCCTTTTGCCACTGGCACGGTGGCAGGCACCTGATGAGTTTCTTTTCTCTGCCCTAGAGTCCTGTTTCTTTTGGTTTCCCTGAGCTAATTCCGGAAAACCCCTGTGGCCCATTTTGCTTTCCCTGCTTCCAGAGCATTGTAGACTTTAAATGCTATGTTCACTAGCTGGGAGGAGCTCCCAGTCCTCCATACACTGCAGAGAGGGCCAGGCCCCTCCCACCTGTGAGGGGGGTGGCCCTGTGGAGATGCCGCACCCTCAGGGGTGGGCGGAGGCACAGCGCAGGCCCCACCCACCCGTGAAGGTGCCGGGTCCAGTTTCAGCAGCCAGGGAGTCACCAAAGGCTCCTCCCCCCTGCCGGCCCTCCACCCACTGGGGGTAGTGCACCGAGGCCCCAGGGCTTGGAGGAGGCTGGTGCCGCTCACCATGGCTCCAGCTCCAGTCTCTGTAGCTAAGGAGGCCCCTCCCCCTTTCCGGAGGTGCAGCTGGGAAGTGGAGCCGACTTGGGGTTTGTTTCTTCCCCAAACCTGAATACAGATTCCCTTTGAGGCCAGCCCACTCCTTAAGTCAGCCACTCTGAGGAACAAAAAGTTTGTAACTGATCAGGTGTCATACTGGGGTCCTGTCCCCTGAACCGGTTAAAGTTCCTGAGCATGCAGTCTAGGATGGTAGACTGTCCCCCACCCATGCTTCCCACCCGGTGCTGGCACAGACAAACAAAGGAAGGGGCGTGTTTCCTTAAAGGGAAACCACTCAGGTGCCCACCTGGCCTCTCCTCTCGCGAGGGACTTGAGTCTGTCTTGGCTAAGGCTGCCCGAGTAGTCGTCGGGGTTAGCAGACCCAACCGTTATGCTGTATGACACACCGAGGAACCGCAGTTAGGGCCCAATGACGCTCCGTAGGAAAAATTTCCCATGGAGTTACAGACACATTCACACCAACATACACACACAGTCACACAGAAGTTATTATGCTTCCCTCCTGAGCCGGGAAACCCTACCTGAACCTGAGGCCAAAAGGCCTGAGAGGTGATCAGCCTCCCCTTCCACTCTTAAGGTGGGCCTGATGCTAGGGCCTGGTCCCCGGGGCACTTACCGATTTGGCGCCTTCTGAGAAGGGGGAAAGATCCTTTTCCTCCTTCTACCTGGTCTCAGTACGTTTTCCCCCCAGCCCGGGTTGAGGAATGGATCAGGGCTCAGAGCGGAGCCGAGCCTCGGCCATTTGGGGCTGAAAGCACCGGGGCGCGTGCTCCCCTCTCAGGTATGGCTTGTGTCGTTATAGCCACCCGTCTTCACCGGAGACAATCACCTGCTCATGTGAATCATTTCCCAGTCAGGGAACCAAAATGTTGCGGGGAAACCGGACTCCGACACGACATGGGGTCAACGGAGTGAGTGCTTTATTAACACATGTGGACCCAGAGGAGACAGCCTCCAAATTTTGGGCACTGAGGAAGGGTCAGGCGGGTGGTTAAATACCTTTGTAACAAAGTGGGGAGAGGAAGGGTCACTCAGCAGAAGCAGGGAGCAGGAGAGTGGGAGCCAAGAACACAGAAGCAAAGGGCAGAAATTGTCAGGGATCTGGGACAAAGAGATAGTAAGCGATTAACTGAGTCTGAGACAAAGAGTCAACTAGTTAACAGGTGGTCGTCTGGAGCCTAGGGGCCAGCCTGGAGGTATCAGAGGTCCAGAACAGAGTGCCAGCTTTAACTTCTATTTCATTTTAAATTCTATTACAGTTCAAGGTCAGCTGGGCCATCTGGTCTGTCAGTCAATCGGTTCTCAGCACCATGTAGCAAAGATTGGCGTCTATCCCTCTCATGATAAGGCTTTACTCTTCTGGCTGGTAGCCAGACAGGACCTGCAGGGATGGAAACATGCGCATACCCTCTTCTCCATGCGAAGAGGTCTACAGGGCCCTGCCAAGTACTATCTCCTGGTGGAACTCTATATAAAACCTGAGGATAAGATGACTTTGGTTCCTTCTTCTGAAAATATTTCTCAATTGGAGTACAAAATGATTCATCACAATTTAGAAAATTATATGTAAACATAGCTAACATAATCAAATTTTGGAGAGAGGACTCATGGCTCCCCCTTTTTTTCTTGTTAAGAAGATTTTTAAAAGTATGATGAACCTGTTCTACAATTGCCTGATCGGTTGGATTGTAAGGTATTCCTGCTTTATGTTGGATATTCCAATGCTGAAGAAAAACCTGAGTAGAATGGGCAAGGTATCCAGGGCCATTATCAGTTTTAATCTGCTGAGGCCGTCCTAAATCACTAAAGGCCTCAAGCCAATACACTTGTATATTTTTAAAAGATTCTTCTGTTAAAGCTGATGCATGTAGGGCACCAGAGTAAGCATCGATAGAAATATGAACATATTTGAATTTTCCAAAAGGAGCATAATGAGTGACATCTTTTTGCCAAATTATTTGAGAACTTAGTCCTCAAGGATTAACTCCTGTGGATGGCAGTGCTTTGTTAAGGGCTTGGCAATCAGGACATTCTTTAATAATTTGCCTAGCCTGGGAGTGAGGAATATTAAATTGTTTTCGGAGTGCCTGGCTATTTTGATGAAAAAACTGATCAGAAGGCACTGCTTCCTGGAAGGCAGTAAGGACACTGACTAAGGAAGGCATCTGCTTTATTGTTACCATCCACCAGAGGGCCAGCCAGGCAAGCCTGAATAGGATCAAATATGAGTAATGAAGAGGGGGTGTTCTTGCTTGTCAAGGAGTGACTGTTGGGTCAAAAATAGGTTAAGTAGATTGGGGTCAATAGAAGTCTTAATGCCTGATCTAGATGCAGAATAGTATAAACAGTATATCCTGAGTCACAGACTATATTCAGAGGTTCTTGGGCTCATTGCTGCAGGGCCATGATTGCAGAGAAAAGCTCAGCCCTTTGAGTAGAGGAAAGTCCTAAGGATACAAAACTTCTCCAGTTTTTGCTCTCTTGCCAGGCAATAGCAGCCTGTCCGGTTTTTCTGGACCCATCAAGAAACTCAGTTCTTGCCCCAGTTATTGGTGTTGGGCTGACTTTTTCTTCTAGCCTTATTTGAAGGAATGGAATGTTTTGAAGCAATTTATCTGAGGGCAGGTTAATTTCTAGTCCTCCTACAAAGTTAGCTATGGCACACTGAAATTCTAAAGATTGAGCTGCCAACTGTTGTAAATAGACTTGAGTTGTTGCGGAAAAACGACTCTGACACGATGTGGGGTTAACGGAGTGAGCGCTTCATTAACACATGCAAATCCAGAGGAGACAGCCTCCAAATTCTGGGCACTGAGGAGGGGTCAGGTGGGTGGTTAAATACCTTTCT
>PVKM010001842.1:16992-65376 GCA_004027735.1 Carollia perspicillata
GAGCCAAGGACACAGAAGCAGAGGGTGGGAATTGTCTGGGGCCCAGGACAAAGAGATAGTAAGAGATTATAACTGAGTCTGAGACAGAGTCAGCTAGTTAACAGGTGGTCGTCTGAAGCCTGGGGGCCAGCAGGGAGTTATCAGAGGTCTGGAACAGAGTGCCAGCTTTAACTTCTATTATATTTTATCTTGTATTACAGAGTTAAGGAAATGTGAATAAAGGCAGGATCATATCCAAATAACTGCTGTGTTTGCTCACATCCTTTTATAATAAGATGGCACAACTCAGTTATATAGGTGGTAATAGTGTGTTGTGGTTGATGAGACAGGAAAAGCCACTCTATCATAGCTATGTGAGGTGACAACTGTCCTATAAGGCCTGTTAGAGTGCCTAAGGTTGAGAAACAGAAAAGCCAAGCAGGAAACTGTGAATTAATTCTAGTTAGTTGTCGCTGCTGAATATATTGATTTATTATAGTTAATTCTTGTAGGGCCTTGGAGGACAGTTTTCTGGGGGAATTAAAATCCGGGTCCTGCCCTGGCTGGCGTAGCTCAGTGGATTGAACGCGGGCCTGTGAACCAAATGATCGCAGTTCAATTCCCAGTCAGGGCACATGCCTGGGTTGCAGGCCAGTTCCCAGCGGGGGATGCACGAGAGGCAACCATACATTGATATTTCTCTCCCTCTCTCCTTCCCTTCCCCTCTAAAGATAAATAAATAAAATCTTGAAAAAAAAAATCCGGGTCCCCTTTAAGGGCATTAAATAAATGAGTTAATTGTTGGGTAGGTATTCTAAGGCTGAATCGCACCCAGTCGATTACTCTCAGGAGTTGTTGGAGGCAATGAAGAGTCAAATCCTTCAAATCCTTGGGTGGATTAATTTGAAGGACTTGAGGCTGAATTGTCTTATTAAAAATATATATATAGCCTAAATATTTCCAAGGATCTGAATGCTGGATTTTTTCTGGAGCAATTACTAACTAGTCTTGCAGAAGCTACAGAATTTTTAAGAAAGGAAGCAGTTTTTGCTAAAATATCTTGTGAAGGAGCTCCAATCAGGATGTCATCCATATAATGATACATAATTGAATTAGGAAACTGTTTTTCTTAATGGCTGAATGGTTGTAATAACGAAATGCTGGCAGATAGTTGGGCTGTTAAGCATTCCCTGAGGCAAAACTCTCCATTGAAACCTCTGTAAAGGCTGAGAATTGTTAATGACTGGGAGGAAAAATGCAAAATGCTCCGATCCTTTTCTGCTAAAGGGATTGTAAAGAAATAATCCTTTAGGTCAATAATTAAAAGTGGTCAGTCCTTTGGAATGCAAGCTGGATTGGGGACTCCCAGCTGCAGGGGACCCATAGGTTGGAGGGATTCATTGATTTTTCTTAGATCATGAATAAGCCTCCATTTGCCAGCTTTTTTTTTTTTTTTTTTTGATACAACAAAAATAGGCATATTCCAAGGTCTGTTAGAGGGTTCAATATGACCTGCTTCCAATTGTTGTTTAACTAAAAGGCAGGTCTGTTCAAGTCGCTCTCCTTTAAGTGTCAACTGATCAACCCATACAGGTGTATTGGAGAGCCAGGTAAGTGGCAGGGGAGTTATCAGAGCAGTAGCCACTAGGGAAAATGCAGCAGAGAGATTTTCATCCCCCACTGACTGAGGAGATCACGGCCCCAAATATTAAGGGGCATAGGCAGGATACATGGTCCAATTCTCCCTACCTGTCCTTGTGGTCTGTAACACTTGAGAGACCATACACTGACTTGTGGTTGAGAAACTCCTCCAACCCCTGTTACAGATGTTGTGCTGTCTGTTAGAGGCCATTCCGGAGGCCAAAACTGATTTGAGATAACAGAGGTATTGGCTTCTGTATCTCTGAGGCTGTGAAAAGTCTTATTCTTTATCTTTATTTGCAAGATTGGTTTATTTAATTTAATTGGTTCTGTCACCAAAACTGATTCCTTGCACTACCGAAGCCTCCCTCTCCCCTCACTGTATTCTGAGTCTTTGAGATTACATAGGAGAGTAAGAGCAGCTGGGCTATGAGTTTGGACAGGAATAACATAATAACCAGAAGCTTTAAGCATGATTTTAATTTCCTTTTGATAGTCTGGGTCAATGACCCCTGACTGAACAAAAATGCCTTTGGTAGTAATACTGGATCTCCCTAAGATTAGACCAACTATTCCCAGGGGTAGAGGTCCCCAGACACCAGTGGGAGCTACAATTACTTGATCCTGTTCCTTTAAGATGAGCTCATTGGTGGTGACCAAGTCTAGCCCTACGTTTCTGCGGGTGGCTGCAGGAAGGTCAGAAACTGCATTTCCCTGCATTACCTGATATTGATTGCTGTTCTGAAAGCTCCGATTGGGGTTGGGGGTGCTGGAGCGGGCACCCCCTCAGAAGTTTCCCTGAATAGGTTGGCCGTTTTTGTTAAATTTAGAGCGACATTCCTTTGCCCAATCTCTGCCCTTGCCACAGCGTGGACAGTCCTTTAGGGAAAGCTCGTAATTACCCTTTCCCCTTTCCATTGTGGATGAACAGTCCTTGCACAGGTGACCAGGCTTTCCACAATTGTGACATCTGGGATCTCCCTTAACTGCAGCAGCCAAGAGAGAAGCCTTATGCTGCTCTGTGCCGACCTCTTGGCAAGCCTTATTAAACTCACTGATATCTTTGGTGGTAGTTCTCAGGGGTCTTATAATAGTCCTGCAGTCTTTGTTGGCATTTTCATAAGCTAGCTGCCCGCAAAAGAGCTTTGGCTGCTCTGTCATTATCTATTTACAATAGCTTCTTGGAGGCAATCAATAAAGTCTATATATGCCTCTGAAGCACCCTGATGGATATTGGTAAAGGAAGAAATTTCCCTGGCCTGAGAATCAGTCACAGCCTTCATGGCTCTGAGAGAAATTTGAGCATTTTGATTCATGAGAATCAAGCCTGGCTTGAGTCGTAGTGGTGGCAAAGTCACCAGACCCAAGTAGCATAGGGAGGGTGACAGAATTATTCATTTGTGCATTCTCAGCCTCTTGGTGTCTGGCTCACTGAGAGTACTCCGAATGCCAGACCGTGAACTGAGCTGGGGTTAAGACTGTCCTGGCTGGACCAATCCTGGGCCATTCTATAGCTGTCAGTGATGGCTTGAAATAGCCCATTAGGAAAAGGAGACTGAAGCCCATTTTCTCTAATGCTCTTTTTTAGATCCCTGTAAAGGGAAAAAGGAAGAGGTTCATGGACAATTCTTTGACCCCTGACAATAATGGGGAAGGCTGAAAGGGCATCTAAATCCCCAGCGTCTGCTGCCTGTTGAAGGCACTGTCGCATGGCCTTAACAGGATATCTGTCTAAACTTTCTGGCCACCTTGGTGGTGAGTAATCCTGCAAGGAGGAACTCTCTCAGGGTTGAAGTAAAGAGCGACAGCTACGAAGCAGGTCCTCGGGTGGTGCTGTAGGCAGAACTTTCATAGCTGGTTCTTCTACTACATCACATACAACTTCCTCCTCCGAACTAGACTCTTTATCCTCTCTTTTGACTAGTTCCAATCACCTAGCCCATATGGGCATAAGAGCAGTCCTCACTAGCCCTCACATTACTAAAGTTTGAGTTCTGATAGAAACAATGACGTCCTGTAAAGTTCTTAACCTATCACCTACTTCTTCCCAAATCTTTATATCTTAGGTTCCCTTGTCAGGAAAAGCAAAGTAGTATTACTTCATAGTTTCTAAAAGCTGAATGAGTTGCTGTTCCTTCTACCTTGTAACCCACTCCCCTGAGGAGCTACTGTAACACCCTTGGATAAACTTCCTGCTCTTTAGATGATTCAGAGCCCATTCTTACTATTAAAAGGCTCCTTTTTACTTTTAATTGTTGTCTTTTCAGATTCCGCCACCTGTGCTGAACTCTAACTAGTTAGCTATTGAGGGATGTAGTGTGGTGGGTCTAAATGTGCTGTTGGTGAAAGACAGTCAGGGAGAGAGGTACTGGACTTTCTGAGTACCCTTCACCCTGCTTATGGGTTTCGGGTTCTCCCCCAAGCGTTTAGGACTGTGGGGGCGGGGGCTTGTAGTGCTAGGTGACCAACCTTTATATGGCGCTTCCTGGATGGGCCAGAAGTTATATTAAGCAGTGTTGGAGGTCCCTATAAGGCCCTTGCACATCTCAGGAATTGATCCCAGACACCCTCACATGGCTCCGACTCACAACTCACAACTTACGTGGAAACACCCGATTTCTCTGGCCGAAGGGAGGAAATGCCTTTTGTCTTTAGAGCTTGGTGAATGTCAGAAGCTCTCATACAAAGCCTGTGACTAACACTAAATTATGGAAAGCAATCTTTGGAGTCTGATTGAAACTGAAACATTCATTCTCTATCCTTTTTTCCTTATGCAAGCGTATGGAAGGAAAAGGCAAAATCAAAAGGACTGCAAAAAGTGTCTTAAAAGAAAAAATTTGCTGAGATGCTTGTAAATTGTCCTGTAACTAGTTGATGTTTTTAAAGCCGATTAAAGAGAAAATCTTTGCTCTTTCTCCCAAGCCTAGACCTAGTTGGGGGTTGTGTCAAGGGGATGGGCTTGTGAGTGTTTTTACAGTGTGTCTCTTGTTGCATGGACTTTTATTTGCGGCTGGCAGGAAACCTAGTGTTATTTTTTTAATTTTATTTATTTATCTTTAGAGGGGAAGGGAAGGAGAGAGGGAGAGAAATATCAATGCGTGGTTGCCTCTCGTGTGTCCCCTGCTGGGAACTGGCCTGCAACCCAGGCATGTGCCCTAACTGGGAATCAAACCAGCGACTCTCTGCTTCATAGGCCCGTGCTCAATCCACTGAGCTACACCAGCCAGGGCAAACCTAGTGTTCTAATCTGGTCCACGTACTAGCTAATCCTGTCACAGGTGACCGCTAGCAGTGAGCGCCCTTGTGGCTTTTAACTGCCCGACCCATGCCCACGAGGTTGCGGCGAATACTTAGGAGAGAGAGCAAGGCTTCTAACTTATTAAAAAGAAGGTACAGTTACAAAGCAGTAGCAAGAGAGGGCGACCTAGGAAGAAAACCCTTTTCCTCTGAAATCCAACACACCCTAAGACCTAACTGAAAAGCACTCGGTGTCATCAGCCCTTACTTGGGCTTATGCATGCACTCCAACCAAGTTTGTTTGTTGTCCACAAAGACAGCTTGTAGCCCTGGGTCCCTGTTCCTGGGCATCAGTTGTCACAGACCCAGGCTCCTGGGGTCCACCGCATTGTAGCTGAGACAAAAGAAATTCACATGTACTACCAAATCCTGTGGAGAAAAAGGGCTGGTAGCTTCTCTCTCGAGAGGAGAAAAAGCCTCGGCCCTTGCCTCAATTGGCTTTTATTGTTTTTCTGGGCACTTTACATGAAGGTCCTCATTTACTATGCACAGGTTTGCTTTAGGTGGTTACCTTTTACAGAAAACAAAGGAGAGGATGCCTTTAATCACATCACAGAAGAAGGATATTTGCAAATGAAAAGGGAAAAGTGGTTGAATCAGTTACACTTGTCCTTGGAAGGGTTAGCATGGATTTTAAGGAGTTACTTTGCAGTAAATGTTTGCTGCCTAAATTCAGGGTGAGGGAGTTTTAGCAAAAGCAAGTCTCATAGCAGTCTGGGTATAGTGCAGGCCTGATTCCTATCTGTGTCCCCTGCTGGGAACTGGCCTGCAACCCAGGCATGTGCCCTAACTGGGAATCAAACCAGCAACTCTCTGCTTCATAGGCCCGCGCTCAATCCACTGAGCTACACCAGCCAGGGCAAACCTAGTGTTCTAATCTGGTCCACGTACTAGCAGGAGAACCTATCTGTGGGCGTGGGTCCTTTGCATCTCTGAGTGGGAGCTGGGCCCACACCATGCAGAATGGTCTATAGACTGGGGAACAGCACAACTACAACACAACTCGATGCTGTCACAGCTCAATTGTGGAATAGCATAGTTTTGAAGTTGCCCCGGGAATGAGGCAGCCAAGGTGCTACAGCTGGCCATTCTCCTGCAAAATAGCTGAACTTCATTCTAACCTGCCTAGACATATCTGCTTTGGTCCGGTTGGGCCCAACCAGACAGGACAGCTTCATTCTTCTCCTGTAGGCCAGCTTGTGTGGTACAGCTCCAGCTGGAGAAATCAATCTTCGGTGGAAAGGGAAAGTATGCTACAAGAGTCCTAGGGGAGCTTACTTGTATAGAGAGAAGCTCCCAACCCTTGTTTCTGATTGGTCAGTTCTCATGAAAATGAGGGCTCCAAATCTTCACAGTTTGGTTGGTTCAAAAAGCACTGTCCTGATTGATTCGAATGGAGCCATCCACTCTGATTGGTCAGTGAAGAGGCTGATGAGGATATAACTGTGCATCTTCACTTGGATGGGGAAAGTCTCAGTCCTATAGGTTGAAATACAATTCCAGTAACTCCTTTATAACGGTTGGCTCAGATAGCAGAAACATGATGCAGGAAAGCAGTTCAGTGCAGAGGTCATAGGCAGTTTAGTTCAGGCTTCTCCCTGAAGCAAGGCTTTAGTGAGAGGCACCTGTTCAGCAATGGCTGCTAGGCTCTGTATATAAATTTGAGCCCAATCAGCCACCAGTAGCCCTTCTTTCTTAGTAGGTACCTCCATTCTCAGAGTCAACAAGACTAAGGCTTAGACTATTAGACTAAGTAATAAATTTAGTGTAATTTAAGACTCAATTTTAGTTGGTGTTTTGTAGTAACATACATTTCAATATGTTGTACATTTGTCCTTGTAAGTATTTTTTGTCTCAGATTACTAATCTGGATATGTAAATTCTTATACTTTTTAGTAATGAGCTCATAAGATAGTCTATCACCTTATAAATTGGGAAATGTATATTTAAATATTTCTCTTTCCAAAATCTCAGATTCCCTAGGATGTAGGCCATATTTTGTACCACCCAGGGGACTATTAGTCTTTCAGAAAGCCTTCATTTAAGAGGCAAATTGGGCCCCAGACTCAATACTGTTGAATTATAACTGGTTAACCTGAGGTGAGGGAAGATAATTGCTATATATGACAACTTCCTTTCTACACTGAGTTCCTTAAGATCAGCGTTCAAGTCTTGGCATATTTGTATCCCCTATAACTTATATATGCATAGTAGATGACCCCAAAATGTTATTTGAATAAATAGCTTTCCTTTGTCTCATTAGGAATCATTTAAAAGCACTTTAGCACTTAGATTTTTGCACTAAGAAAGCTTTACCAAACTAAAACTTAATTTCTTTTCTTTTATAGGTGCAGGAGACATTGTTGCAATCATGATTGGCAATCTGAAAGGCACAAAAATTCTACAATCAATTCAAAGAGGCATACAAGTAACAATGGTCATCGAAGTAGGGAAAAAACATGGCCCTTGGGTGAATCACTATTCAATTTTCCTTGTTTCTGTGTCCTTTTTTATTATTACGGCAGCAACTGTGGGCTATTTTATCTTTTATTCTGCTCGAAGATTACGGAATGCAAGAGCTCAAAACAGAAAGCAGGTTTGTAATGGTCCTTTTTCCAATTTAAAAATATTTTACTGTTGTAGTTGCAGTTTCAGTGTCATGCATTTTAGTACATTTCACTTCCTACACAAGGACTCATATATATGTTTTATGAAAACTTGTAGTTTTTTAAAGTATGTCAGCTTTCATCCTCTCAGATCTTTTTTTTTTTTCTTAAAATTGTCTGTGGCCTTAATCCTGCCCGATTAAGTCTTCTAACACCTCATTATGGAGCACAACCACCATTTAATTATATGTGGATGTAAATACATATATTCTTTTTTAAAATATTTTATTTATTTATCTTTAGAGGGGAAGGGAAGGAGAGAGGGAGAGAAATATCAATGTATGGTTGCCTCTCATGCATCCCCTGCTGGGAACTGGCCTGCAACCCAGGCATGTACCCTGACTGGGAATCAAACTGCGATCCTTTGGTTCGCAGGCCCACGCTCAATCCAGTGAGCTACAACAGCCAAGGCTCATATATTCTTTTAAATATTTTTTCTAAATTACAAAAGCATTTTATATTCAATATAGAAAATTTAGAAATCAGAAAGTATAAGGGAAAAAATCTTCACCCCAAACTCCACATAACAAAAACTAGTCACCACACAAAGGTAACTACTGTTATTTTACACACATGTGTATGTCTGAGCATATATGTATTTGCATGTGTGGCCAGGGCTGGGAAAAGAGACCAGACTGAATGTCATGGGAGAGCAAGTTTAAAGATCTAATTGTGAATGAGATAGTGTCAGGCTCAAAGCAGAGTCACATATTCATAATTTTTACCATATTTTAACAAATAATATATAAACGAGTACAAAGCATACAAATAATAGAGCAAAAATACCAAAGCATCATTGCACATGGAAGTACCTATAGTTGCGTGGCATTGGTCTTACACCTTGAAACTGTCTGCCACTCCCCTGATATCCTCACTTCTCTCCTTACCCAGCTTAACTTGAATAGTCACTCCCATGCATACATCTTAAGTCCCCTTGGCCCCCCCACCCTCTCTGTTATACTTGCTGTACCTGCACTTTGCATAGCTGAACTAACAGAAAATCATACTGTGTTTTCTTAGCCATTTCCCTTCCCACTTTCTTAGGTGACTAATCATACATGTTGCTTTCTCCTTAAACTTCCAGTGCCTCCTCCAACTTTATTCACAACTTGTATTTTGTCTTTTATTCCACTGAGAAAATTGAAGTAACCAAAAGAGTACTTCCACAGGCTTCTACCACACCTACCTGTCTCTGCATCTGTCTACATCCTGTATACTCTATCTTGGCTTCTGTTATTGTGGATGCACAAACATGCTATTGTTGCTTCCATTTGCAAAAAACAAAAAACAAAAAAAAACTTCCCTTGACTCTAGACCAAAACCTTGGAGTTCTTCTTTTTCCTCTTTTCTAGCACTTCATATATAACCTTCATAAACAAATCCCATTTGTTCTACTTTCATTATATGAGGTCTGACCAGAAAAAGTCCAGCCACTGTTAATATGACAAGAGTTGTTTGTGCAACATCAATATGACCTGGAAGCAAGGACAGTGGACTGGAATGCATATGCATGAACAATGATAACTTCACTGTACTGGTCAATAGGGGCAGTAGACACCTTTAAGTGAACAGATGTATTGTGCGGCCATTGCATTCAAAATGACTGAGTGAGTAGAGCAATGAATCTGCATCAAACTTTGTGTTAAGCTTGCACATTTTTCTGCGGAAACTATTCAATGATTCAGAAGGCCACATCTACAGGCAGGTGATTGGCAGCTGAGGGGGGGCTCTGCCCCCAGAGCCCCTGCGTCCACCACAGATGAAAATAATGCTACCAAGACATGATCTACTTGGGGAGGAAAGGTGGCCGATATCTCAAAGGAAAAGGGCCTTGAGCCTGTTCCTCAATTGCCTGCCCTTCTTTTATGGGTTTAATTTGCATAGGAATACAGGGCATATACGTAAATCACATCAATTGTTATCAGGCAGTAATTATCAAACAATAGATAACATTCAAAGAACTGGGAGGGCTTATTCTGAGTCAGGGTCAGATAGCCAAAGGGCCATAAAACTTGGGGAAACTCATTTTATGCTAGAACCCTTATCATTTAAATTGAAGGCATTCTTAGCAAAGCAAGTTTCACAGGATTATATGCATTCTTTTCTTAGAGCTGATTGCTCCGGAAACCCGCCCTTTCTAGCACAGGGCCTCACCTGCCTCCAGCATTATTTCAGGCTTAAGTCGGGTGTGGGATTTGAGCAGCCAAGAAATTAGGATACTTTTTACAGAGAGAAGGAGGACTCAGGCCCTTGCAAAGCTGATGGGTGAGGGTCCATCACCCCTTTTCTATAGTCCCCTAAGTTCTTCCCTGATGGCCCCTTCGCAATGATGCCTGTCTTAGGTCATCCCTCCCTTGAGGAATTTTAGCCACCATTGGCTAACCAGTCATCTGCCCAGGGCCAAGCAGGGTGAAGTAAAGGGGGCAGAGGCAGCACCCCTGCCAGGAAGATAAGCTTTGTCTCCTTAGTGACTTATGATCCCAAGGTCTTTTTATTCAGCCTTAGCCATGGGAGGTTACACCTTCTGAAATCAAGCAGGGTGGTTCCCAACACATCAGTATATGGTAATGCATGATGATTATCCCAATGTTTAAAATTAATTGACTTCTGTCTTCTCAAGTAAGCAGCTATCATATTGGTGTCAGGTTCAGCCTATAACTATCTGTGGTCAAAAGGATGCTTCAAATTCCTGTGCCAGCCCATTCAGTAGTTTCACACTGTGTTAATATTTAATATTTGTATATTATGCTGTTTTTACCTCTGAGGTTTAAAGGAAACAGGAGTCCTGTATCGGTAGCTACCCAATGGTTATAGTTATAATGACAAGAGTGCTTGGTTTGCTTATGTTTGTGGTGGGGTCTGTATTTCTGTATTCTAAGTGCTATAAAAACTCTATTTACATGGCATTAAATCCTGTCAGCAAGTAATACAGTTTATAAAGTACTGTCTAATGCTCCACAAGCTTCATTGGATATTTAGCTCTGATTTCATTGTTCATTTAAGTAATTTTCATAGTTTATAGTAATTTATAAAAATTAACTTCTGTGCAAATAGTAAAGAATAGGATTAAAACTTCTCACCTTTTACAGAAGGTTTTGGAGAGGGCATCTCTCACTACTTAGTAGGCTATATCTGTTTATCCCTCAGTGACTAAAGGATTAACATGTGACTATAAGATTAATGTATGACTAAAAATCCCTTTACTTATATGAAATTAGGATATTAATTTGCTTATATGCTTATTTGCTTATATGAAATTAGGATATTAGGATATTACCTGCGAGTGCTACATGTCATTTACATGTTATTTAATTTTCCCAAGTTCCTATTTACTTTTGAAAGGTAGAGAGCTTGATCCATATGGCTATAAATATCATTAAATATTTAACCACATTATCCCCATTTTACCAGTATAAATGGTAATGAAACTGAGTTACAGAAACTTACCTTTATTAGAATATTAGGACTTCATTACAATATTCAGGAATTTCTTCCCTGTTAATCATTATGTTACATAGTGTATAATGTCAGGCAAACCAATGACTGTATAACCATACATTTTGATAACCAAAATGCCCAAATATAATGGACAGCCCATAGTGGCCACATGCCTGACATATCATAGTATAATGTATAAGGACAGTATTATCCCTTTTTCTATGGATTAAAAGTTGGGTGTGAATGAAAATAACATACTAGGCATTACATGGTGGATTCATGTCTCCACTGGGAACAGCCCTAATCTGAGACAAAGAAGATTATGGAAACCTTATGGCATACTCAGACTAAACTGAATTTTGGAGTAACTTCTATAGTCTTGCCTCTGGCATGGGAAACCCAGCATTTGGAGATACAGTGTGTGTACCCTAACTATATCCAGGCAATTAATAGTCAATGGCAACAAGGCATGTGTTGGATTTCACATTGACCAGTGAAATAAAAGAGGGATCTAGGTGAAATAGAAACTGGCCAAGGTATAATGGAACAAGCTGTATTTACTTTTAATGAAGAGTGAGTTTCAGAAGAAAATAATTTACTCTCTTAAAAGGATTAAAAGGAATCATCTCCCAAGAAGAGGGAAAAGAACGAGAATCCATTTGAAAAGGTGATAAAACCTTGATAATATACTCATACAAACCTAATGCATAATGCTAGAGAATGCTAGCTCTCAAGACTGGAAAACAGCATATATTCTGACACAACAGTGTCTATTACCTATTTTACTGCAAATAGAAGCCCAAGTAGCCCTGCGGTAATGGCCTTATTACATTTTTAGCTGTGAAGCTTAGAGAAAGCATCTGAGACACATGCAGACCCCCAAATTTACAAAAATTTTCTAGGTGAAATTGTAATTTATATCACAGATCTCTGACTGATCTTGACCAAAATATGAACCAAAATAAAAGTAGCTTTTAAGAATAGGAATAAAACTGAGTGATAATCATGTATTCCCCAGGCAAAAGATAAGTATGGCCTTGCTGAACAACAGTCAATGTGAACTTATATAATATGAGTTGAGACAAATGATTGGCTTTGTCTTCAGCTAACATGGAACCTAGAAATAATGGAATCATTACTACTGGTGATAACATTTGTACTTAATAATATGTGGTATATAGGCAAAGAGCAATTCTTATAGGAAGGTTTAATAAATACTCTTTGATACTTATTTGTTTATTTTGTAACAAAATCAACCTGTATCCTAACTATATTGTAATATGCTATGTTACTAGTGTTGTTGATAAGATTCAACTATTCTATATAAATAAGTCATACGATAATCAAATTATTGGGAAATTAAAACCTCCCCAGGATATGATAATAATGGAGAGTGATTGGTCTGAAGAAGAACTAGATTTAGTTCACTACTATATTAAATAGCTGTGTAAAGTTTATCACAAAGTTCAAGTTGCCATAGATCAAAAGAGAAAACAGATGTTAAATTGGTACATTAGTATAAATATATTTTAAATGGTCTTGTAAACTGGAAGAATTGTTTCTTTGAGCCTATTTTCACCCTTTGTTGGTGTCTAAAATATTATATGTACTTGCCTTGTTCTTACTGTAACATATATAAATGCTGTAGTAACTGTAAAAGCCCAAATAACTGACTGCTGTGTTGTTTAAAAGACCTTGACCTAGAACATGAGGATGGATTGTGAGGAGAGATAACACAGTAGATATAATTGCTTACTCTTTGCAAATCACCAGCAAATGGATGATTGGCCCTTGGCCAACCCCAGAAATGTAACACTCAAAGTGTTCATTATGTTGGTGACTGATGACTTTGTTATAGACACCCAGAGCAATGGACCATGTTGTAACAGCTTGTTAAGGTTGCTTGACACAATCAAGATTGATGGCATGCATCTGGTTTCATTGTTGGAGTCATTTTCAGTAGCATGGCCAGAAACTAGCATAAAATTACCTTGTTACCAGACACCCTATCTGAACCTCAGACTCTGAGACTCAGATAGGCTCCCTGAGCAGAGATATACCACACATGGCCTTGTAGTTCACTGCCAAAGAAAGAGTACTTCTGTGTGGTCTCAGACAAGAAAAAACTAAGCTACATTATCTTAAGATTTGTCCTTGAACTTAAAGCATGACCAAGAATATCTGCACTATTTCTGATTACATTAAGTTTTCTCTGCTGGTATGTGAAACTAATTGAAAGGTTTATCAGCTGTTTGCATACACTATCAATATACTATACACATTCATGTTGGGTGTGTTTGTATGCATGTATCTGCTTCTGTCTATATTTCAGAATTAATTAGTGACTTTTACAAAACCATTATTTTGGCCCTTATGTAAGAAGAGCAGATTAAACAAATTTTTGTCTGAGTAAGATATAGTTTTATAGTCTTTCTCTGACCTCATAGGAAGCTACTATGGGTCTCAGGATTTTTATATATTTATTTTAATTTTATATTTATATTCTAAATGTTTTGCTAGTCTTTCTTTTACAAATGCTATAATCTGAACCATATCCTCTCTACTGGGTTGAAATCCCCTTTTTCTCACTGTTTTTCCTGACAGTGCATTTCCTCACACTATTCACAGTGATTAACTGCGTGTGCATGGTCTCCACTCCTGTTTACCCCATCTTGGGAGTTCTATAGACTTATATGAAGCTATTTTATAGCTTGTACCCCCTCTTTCCTTTAGGAATACTTTCATTCAAATATTATGCATAACTTTTTATTGGAAAATTTATTTCTTTTAGTTCTTACAGATCTAAACAGCCACATGATTTATATATTTATTTTGTTCACTGAACTATATATGAGGGAAACAATTTTACTATAATTTTTCATTTTAAGTATTGTTTTATAAATTTTGAGCCAGATTTTTCATGAAAAATTTTGTTTAAAAATTGGTGACTTCAGTGCAGGAAAATCTAGCTTGCTTATATTCACCCTCCTTTCTTGCTTTTGCAGGCCCCGCCTCCTATCAAGTAATTAGGTTTAACTACATCCCTAGTGTTATTCACGTGGGTTTCATGTGAGCTAAAAGCTGAACACCTTGGGACCAAAAACAGGATGACAAATCGCCAGACTAAAACATTTATTTTACTTAATTGGATATAAATACACAAATGAACTAGGCAGAATATAATTTTCATCCCAAATAAAGTCCCACTCAGAACCAAAAATGCCACATAGCTGAGATTCTTCAGTGATAGAGCAATCACAGCTTTTGAATAGCTAAAATAATGACATTAAGCTTCAGTTTTAAAAAATTGGACAACAGCCCTGGCTGGCGTAGCTCAGTGGATTGAGCGCAGGCCTGCGAACCAAACGATCGAGGTTCAATTCCCAGTCAGGGCACATGCCTGGGTTGCAGGCCAGTTCCCAGTGGGGGACGCACGAGAGGCAACCACACATTGATATTTCTCTCTCCTTCCCTTCCCCTCTAAAGATAAATAAATAAAATCTTTTAAAAAAAGTATGGAAGATGCTTACAAAAAAAATGGGACAACAATCAAGTTTCTTTCAATCTTTAATTCTACTGTCAAATATTCTTACACCAGGTGTCTCTCAGGATGGGGGAGGAGAGGAGAAGTCTGTTGGTATGATATACTTTTTTAAAAGTGTTCTCCAAATCTCAGTGAGTAGCAAATTTAGGAAGGATTTGAAGATTGGGTAATAGCTGACTTTCAGATGTCTTTTTTCTTATTTCTTGTATTTATATTCTTCGTAAGGAATGTGAAGCCTTTTAAAAGCTTCTGTGCTGTTGCACAGTGGAAGCAGTGTACTATAGTGAAGAGATCATGGGCTTTAAAGCCCGTTAGAACCTGGGGTTGAATTGAATCACAGTTCTGCAACTAATCAGTTGCCTGGACTTTAGTCAAGCTTGTGAACCTTTTCTTGTCTATAAAACTTGGATATTAAAATGGCTGTTCCATAAGGTTGTTAATGATTAGATAGATGACACTAAGTTTGCCCTAGTTGAGTAGTTCAGTTGGTTAAAGCATCTTCCCGATATGCCAAGGTTGCAGGATCAATCGCTGGTCAGAGTGCATTACAAAAATCAACCAAGTAATGTGTAAATAAGTGGAACAACAAATCTCTCTCTCTCCCTCCCTCCCTCCCCTTCCTCTCTCTCTAAACTCAATAAATTTTTAAAAAGATGACACTAAGCTTGGTATTGAACCTGACATGTGGTAGGAGCCCAATACATGTTGTCTAAATCTTTTTACCCCAAATTTAGTGGAGTAGAGGCATTTAGTAAGTAAAACTGACTTAAATGAGAAAATCATGAAAATCTGTTTTAATTTTCTAAATTCAGAAGCTAACCTTTGAGCAATGACTAGACACTATGGGGATTTTTTTAAATGGTTAAGACCTATTCCTCACAATCTAGTACACAGGTGGCAAACACAAGGCCTGCGGGCTGAATCCGGCGCTCCACATTGTTTTATCCGGCCCGGCACCTTTTTTCTACCCAGCAGCTGTGCTGAGCTCTCACTTAACAGTTAAGGAATAGTTACATTTATACAGTCCTAAAATTACATTCAGCCCTTTGAAGGCAACTGTGAGGCTGATGTGAACCCTGGTGAAAATGAGTTTGACACCTCTGATCTAGTAGAAGAGATAGACATGAATAATATAATTACAGAATATGATAAGAGGTAGAAATAATGTCCCATGGAATTTATAGGGTAGGAGAAAATTCTGATATGATGGAGAGGCATTGAAAAAGTGTCCAATGTAAGTTCTGTAACAAAGTAGATATATTCTTGAAGTTCTTTTTAAGGAATAGTACATAAACTACAGTTTGTTTTGGGGCATATTGTATTTAAATGTTGAAGCATATTTGAGCACCCAGAAATTTGACTTAATATTGTCCAAACAATATATGTAATATAAACTACTTGGTCTTAATATTCTTCTCATATATGTTTTTTTCTGTATTTTTTATTGTTGACATTATTACAGATATGCCCACTTCACCCCTCTTTTGCCCCCTTCCATCCAGCCCCCACCCCTAAACCATCACCACATTGTTGTCTGGGTCCATGGGCTATGCATATATGTATATATATATTCTTTGGCTAATCTCTTTCAGTCTCCCCAGCCCCTCCCATCTGATATCTATCCGTCTGTTCTATGTATCCATGTCTCTGATTATTTCATTCATTAGTTTATTTTGTTAATTAAATTCAACATATGAGTGATATTATATGGTATTTGTCTTTTTCTGACTGGCTTATTTTGCTTAGCATAATAATCTCCAGGTCCATCCATGCTGCCACAAAGGGTAAGAGTTCCTTCTTCTCTATAGCCACATAATGTTCTATTGTGAAAATGTACCACAGTTTTTTTATTCACTCATCCACTGATGGGCACTTAAGGTATTTCCAGATCTTGGCTATTATAAATAACACTGCTATAAACATAAGGGTGCATATATTCTTTCAGATTGGTGTTTTGGAATGCTTAGGATATATTACCAGAAGTGGAACTGCTGAGTCAAAAGGCAGTTCTATTTTTAGGACAGTCCTTACTGTTTTCCACAGTGGCTGCACCAGTCTGCATTCCTGCCAGCAGTGCACTAGGATTTCCTTTTTTCCATATCCTTACCATACTTGTTTGTTGATTTATTGATGGCAGCCATTCCAGCAGGTGTGAGGTGATACCTCAATATGGTTTTTAATTTGCATCTCTAATGATTGGTAGCATCAAGCATTTTTTTCATATGTCTATTGGCCATTTGTATATCCTCTTCGGGGAAGTGTCCTTTGCTCATTATTTTTAATTGACTTGTTTGTCTTCTTGATGTTGAGTTGTATAAGCTATTTATATATTTTGGAAATTAACCATTTATCTGATGTATCATTAGAGAAAATGTTCTCCCATATGGTGGGCTCCCTTTCCATTTTGATGATGGTTTCTTTTGCTGTGCAGAAGCTTTTTAGTTTTATGTAGTTCATTTGCATTTTTTTCCTGTGTTTCCCTTGTCCTAGGAAAAATTTTAACCAAAATATTGCTCCAAGAGATGTCTGAGATTTTACTGCCTATGTTTTCTTCTAGGGTTTTTATAGTTCCCCAACTTACATTTAAGTCTTGTGTTGATTTTGAGTTAATTGTTGTGTATGGTGTAAGTTGGTGGTTTAGTTGCATTTTTTGCATGAACCTGTCCAATTTTACCAGCATCATTTATTGAAGAGGCTCCATTGTATGCTCTTGCCTCCTCTATCAAATATTAATTGACCATAAAAGTATGGGTTGGATTCTGAACTCTGTTCTATTCCATTGATCCATCTGCATGTTCCTTTGCCAGTACCAGACTGTTTTGATTACAGTTACTTTTTAGTATAGTTTAGTTTAATGTACTTTTAGTATACTATAGTATCTGGTATTGTGAACCCTCCAACTTTGTTCTTCTTTCTCAAGATTGGTGAAGCTATTTAGGGTCTTTTTTGGTTCCATATTAACTTTGGGGATATTTGTTCTAGATCTGTGAAATATGCCATTGTAAGTTTTCAGGAATTTCTTTGCATATATCATTTGGTAGTATGAACATTTGAATGATGTTAATTATCCCAGTCCATGAACACAGTATATGCTTCTACTTGTTTATATTTTCTTCTATTTCTTTCCTCAGTGTCCTATAGTTTTTTGAATATAGGTATTTTATCCTCTGGTTAAGTTTATTCCTTGGTTCCTTATTTTTTCTTTTTGTTGTAATTGCAAGTGAGATTGTTTTCTTAGTTTCTGTCTCTGGGAGTTCATTATTAGTTTATAAAAGTACCACCCACTTGTGGATATTAATTCTGTACCCTGCTACTTTGCTGAATTTATTTATTAAATTAAGTAGTTTTTTTCGTGGAGCCTTTAGAGTTTTCTATGTATAATATCATGTTATCTGCGGATAATGACAGTTTTACTTCTTACTTCCCAATTTATATGCCTTTTATTCTTTCTTCTTGTCTGATTTTTGTGGCTAAGACTTCTAGAATTATGTTTAATAAGAATGTGACAAGACAAGACATCCCTGTCTTGTTCCTACCTTACAGGTTATATTTCACTTCTTATAGAAATAAATGTATCTTGGAATCTCTTACTATTAGTGCAACAGTGAAATATTTAAAGCACTAATGGCAGTTTTGCAAGTGAATTTCATTCAAGCTCCAAAAATAGTTTGTGTTTCTTAACTAAATCACGTGGCTCACATCTATATTTAAAGAAAAGGTCTCTCTCTCTCTCTCTCTCTCTCTTTCTCTCTCTCTCTCTCTCTCTCATTTTGTAAATGCTCAGGAGTAGTTAGCTGGAAATATCCAAGTTTTCTTTTAAAGGATTTTTTATTCTAGTGCTGCTTTGTTAAACATTGATTTATAGAATGCTGGATGCAAATCTTTTATAAATTCTTTATAATCAAGTCCCCTCCTTGGAATCTTTTGGCATCTTGGTGTTTGCCCTGTATTTTTGTATCCCCCACTTTATATTAGCATTCATATTAATCCAAGTTCTCTTCTCATTGTCATAGACTTGGGCATTACATCTAAAGCTTGCTTTCAATCCCGTCCCTCAAATGAATTTCAATTAGTCTTGGATATAATGTATATTTAACATTCATTCTTAATAAATTGATAAGCATTAACACTCGAGATCCAGGCATTTCTATTGTGTTGAATTGAATATTTTGGAATAAGAAATCATACTATATAGACTTAAACTAGTAAATACACTAGAGGTGTATCATTTCCTTGTCAGTGCATTTCTCCAATTACGTTGTACAGCTTCTTGCTTAAGTCTAAATCAGAAGTGCTCTAAAGACAAAGTATAAGATTATTGTCAGAGGCTCATCAACTACATGTCTTTCTTTTCCCATTTTCTCTTCTTGGTTTATTTATCATCTACATTTTTCTAGTTTTGGTGTCTAAATATTTAAGTTCATGAGCTATATGAAAAGAAAATAGTGACATTTGGAATTCTAGGCCAGGGTCCTATGGGCATACTGGTTGTTCACTTTAAGGACTTGCAACAATTTAAAAAACCATAGAATCCAGGAGTTGTAAAAACTTCAAAAGATATTTGAGATCTTGGAATATGAAAAGTTACTTATTGGAACTCTTCTTACTGGAACAACTTTATCATTTAGAGGGTGCATGCCCTTTTGGACAAATTTTTTGTTTGTTCGTTTTGTTTTTGTTTTTTATTTTTTTACACGCCATTTCTTCATCTTTAAAATGAGGGTATTATCTCTTTCAGGAGGTTGCTGTGAGGATTAAAGGAGGTAACAGATATAAAAATATTTTTAAATTATAAAATAACTATATAAATATAAGGAACTGATACTAGCTTCCTGCTCCAAGCCACAGTGAAAAAAGATGGCTACCTTGATGTTGGGAGGAAAGACTTAACTCTGGTCTTCAGTGAGACTGACACTAACAACTCAGAGATTTTGAGCATGGCATTCCTTCTCTTTGGGCTTCAGTTTTGTTGTGTTAGATTATATATCAGGCTAGGTCACCTCTGAGAATTCTCCTAGTTCTCAAGATCCTAAATGTAGTTCCTTTTACTGTCGCTCTATTATTTATTTACTTATGATTCAAGCAACAAAATAGAAGGGAAGATATTTGTACTTCAGATAAAGTGCCATCATAGAATTTTCCTTGTGAGTTGTGGGATAACTCAGGACATGGCCCCTCCACAACCTCAGAGAACAGGTGGCTGCATGGCCAGCAGCCATAAGGACAAGGAAAACAGTCTGTATCTAGATGTTGCAGCCCTCTCAAGGCCCCTGTGTCTCAAGGCTTGTGTGTTTATCACAAAGTGTAGAATTTTCACATGCAACTGCTGCTCCCTCCTCCCTCCCTAACCCTATAAATAGCACCAATGCTGGAGGCAGGGTGCAGTCCTTCTTGCACCAATTCACCACCATTGGTGCACTCTATGTAGAGTGAGTAACAAATAGCATCTCCACAGCATGTCCATATCTGCTGGTCTTCTGGGTGTTTTTTTTACAAAATATCATGAACACAAGTGCAATCCCCTGTTTTGCAGTTCCTGCATTATATGAGTTAACTCACAATTAAGTCCCAAAGTGAGAATAAGGGGGCCTCAATTAGTACTTCTTTCCTTCTGAGGACTAGGCCTTCCTGTTAACTGTTTCTGTTAAGTAACAATCAGAATTTTCTGCTGTTCCTGTGACAGCAAAGAAATAGCTTGACTAGTAATCTTTTTGAATTAAGACAAATACCTTTCACAAAATTATATCTGATATAGGAGGTAGGTTTGGGCATTAAGGAATTTGCTCACATACCTACATTCATGGATTATTCCATTCTAAAATGTATTTGCTACAGATATATAAAAATGTGTTACAAGAATCTGTTACACATATTTTTGAGTAGTACTTTATATTTTCATTTAAAACATTTTATTGCCCTGGGTGATATGACTCAATGGATAGAGTGCTGGTCTGAGAACCAAAGGGTCACTGGTTCAATTCCTAGTCAGGGCACATGCCTGGGTTGCAGGCCAGGTCCCCAGTTAGGGCGCACCTGAGAGGCAACCACACATTGACGTTTCTCTCCCTCTCTTTCTCCTTCCCTTCCCCTGTTTAAAAACAAATAAATAAAATCTTTAAAAACACTTTTTATTAAGTGTCTACTGTATGCCAGATATTATACTACAGACTATTTAAATTATTTCTAATTTTCACATAACCTAGATGTCAGATGTGAGTTTCCTTGCTGGGGATAGGGGTGCATATATGGGGATGAGGAAGCCATTTACCTTCTCACAGTGACCTCTGGTTCTAAGTGCCTACTTTTTGCTGAATTTCTACAAAGTCTGTTCATTTTGCAGTTCAAAATAGGAAGATTGCTTATTATCTTGACATGTTGCACATGCTCTCTCTCTATTCCACACAGCGTCTATCCAGCTGTGACACCTGGCCTCGTCTTTGATTTACATGTATATTTACTTGAGATTATTTGTCTATAAGGTAAATTTTAATGAGACAGAAGATATTTTTGCAGCATCACAAATAACTTCAGATTAGCACTGAATGTCTCATACCACCTGGGACTTTTTACTTTTGGCCAGTTCATTATTTACTCTCTTCTTATCTTTCCTTCATCTCTCAGATTTCCCCTATACCCCCACTTCAGTTCTGATTTAAGTATGTAAAATATTTTAGTCCTTATTCCCTATGTGAGCCTGGGGCTCGCCTTTGCATGCCCACACTCATGTAGGGACATGCTCAGTGGGAACAAAACAGGTCTACCACTCTCAGAAGCCACCCTCCTTATAAGGCAGTAGTGATTATAAACAGTAATTTCTCCATAAAGCTATATAACACTGTAATGATTGGTATTATCCTCATTTTACAGATATGTAAACAAGCTCAAAGAATTAATGATTTCTCCAGGATTGTTTATTTAATAAGTAACAAAATCACATTTTGAATCTGTGTCCAATTGAATTTTAATTGTGTATACTTTCTTCCAAGTGAGAAATGATTTTTAAAAGTGGAAAAGATACACTTTTAAGGTTCTCTGAGCTTGAAATAGGAAAATTGTCTTGAAAATTCGTAGCATTTGAATCCATTTGGAATAGTGACCTGTAGCATTACCATTGCAGCCCAAAGATGCTGCTTAAGAAGGTAGGGAAAAAGTGAAAAGTTTCAGTAATTTGACATTTATTATGGTTATCATATTTTTGGACCATAAGACGCACCTAGATTTTAGAGGAGGAAAATAGGGAAAAAAATGTTGAAGCAAAAAATGTGGTATAATATTTAATAATATAAATAACATAATATTTTACCAATGTAAATATAAACAGAACTCAACAGCAGCATTAACAACCATTATTCCTCCCAAATTTGGGACGAGGGAGGGTTGAGTCTTATAGTCCAAAAAATATGGTGATTAAAATCTTATATTTTAAAATTTTATTTAACTGAATAAATATTTATTAATCCTAACTTTATCATTGTATTTTCTTAAAAAATAGTTTTTCTAATATCTATTTTTCATTACAGAGACAATTAAAGGCAGATGCTAAAAAAGCTATCGGAAGGCTTCAACTACGCACACTGAAACAAGGAGACAAGGTATATTCATGACTTGAAAATGCTTTGTGTTTTAAAGCAACACTTAGCTGGCCATTGTGAAAGCTAAGCGTTCTTCCAAAGTAGTCTTTTCATTGGAATTTATAAGTCTTACTGGTTTTTAAAAATGTATTCAATGTTGGAGGTATGCTAAAAATGGCCCCCCAAGTTATCTAGGTCCTAATCCCTGGAACCTGTGAATGTTACTTTATATTGCAAAAAGGACTTTGAAGATGTGATTAAATTAAGCATTTTGAGATGGCGAGATTATTCTGGATTATCTAGGTGGGTTCTAAATATAATCAATGTCATGTTAGAGTGAGGAAGGGGGAGATTTGACTATAGTACAGTAGGAAGCAAGACAATGGAAGCAAGAGTTTGGGGTGATACCAGAAAGGTGCCATCAGCCAAGGAATACACATAACATCTAGAATCTGGAAAAGAGAAAAAATGGGATTCTCCCTTGAATCCTTCAGAAGGAGCATATAGCACTGTCAACACTTTGATTTTTAAAATTATGATTTCCATGACAATGAGAGAATGAATTTGAGTTATTTTAAACCATTAAGTAATAGTAATTTGTTTTAGCAACAATAGGAAGCTAATACAGTGCTTTGATATAACTTTACTTGAACAGTTAGGTTCAGATTTAGGACAGTTGAAAAATACCATCAGTGTGTAAAACATGTATCAAAGCTATCTCTAGAACTTACTGAAATAAAAAATACCATTTATAATAGCATCAAAACCATTAAATAGTTATAAATTTTATAAAATAGGTAGAAGATCTATATGCTGAAAACTGCAAAAACATGGAAAAAAAGAAATCAAGGAAGAACTAAATAAATGGAGATATATACATGTGCATGACTCAGAAGACTCACTGTTGTCAAAATGTCAATCCCCCTGTCAAACTAACCTATAGATTTAGTGCAGTTTCAGTCGACATCCTAGTGGATCTTTTGTAGAAATTGACAAGTTGATTATAAGCTAATGAGGAAAACAAAACAACTACAATAACCAAAACAATTTTTAACTTTATTTTTATTGCTGACACTGTTACAGATGTCCCCATACCTCCCTCTGCCCACCTCCACCCAGCCCCTGCTCCCCCTTCCCACTGGCTATCCCCTCACTGTTGTCTGTTTCTGTGTGTCATGCATATATGTTATTTAGCTAATTCCTTCACCTCTGACAGCTCTAAGTCTGTTCCATGTAACCATACCGCTGTTTCTATTTTGTTAGTTTACAAGAGGGGACCCAAAAACCCGGAATTTATATATTAAAAATTGTGTATTCATTCTTACATGTTTAAACTTCAGTCACCTTCAAAGTAGTCTCCATTGCATTCAATACAGCAATCAAAGCTTTTTTCCACAGCTTAAAACAGTTTTTGAACTTGTCGATTTTTATCCCTTTTAGTGTTTCTGCCATTTTTTGTTCCATGCCTTCCATATTGGCAAAACATTTCCCTTTGAGGATTTTTTTTTAATCCAAGGAAACAAAAAAAAAAGTTGCCTAGGATGAAATTAGGTGAATAGAGGGGATGAGGCACAGGGGTTATGCTAGCTTTGGTCAAAAACCACTGAACACTCAGCACTGCTGAGTGGGCAATAGGCAGGTGTGCTCCTAAATCACCCATCATGAAATGGGCAGATACACTGAGAGTCTTCAAAAAATTTTCACTGAAACCAAACTCAGCCTCTCACAACAATGCCAACTAGTACACTGATACAGATGGGTTTCTAGAACACTTACCTAGCAGGGGAAGCTTTTACTAAAAGAGGCCTGCCCTCCAAAAGAGAATTCAAGTTTTTTCTTGGGTCCCACCTTATATTTTATTAGATTCCACATGTAAGTAAGATCACTTTGTCTTTGTCTTTCTCTGATTGGCTTATTTCACTTAGTATAATAATCTACAGGTCCATCCATTCTCACAAAAGGTAAGATTTTCTTCTTTTTATAGCCATGTAGTATTCCATTGTGTAAATGTACCACAACTTTTTTATCCATTCATCTACTGATAGATACTTTTTCACCATTTACATTCACCCAAGTAATGAAGATACTTTTCTCTGAAGTTTTCTTCTAAAAATTCATAGTTCTACATTTTATATTTTGCTGCCTTTAAGATTCTCTCTTTATTTTTAACCTTTTTCATTTTAATTATGATGTGTTTTAGAGTGGGCCTCTTTGCATCCATCTTGTTTGGGACTCTCTGTGCTACCTAGACTTGCACATCTATTTCCTTCGCCAAATTAGGAAAGATTTCCTTCAATATTTTTTCAAATATAATTCCAATTTCTTGCTCTTTCTCTTCTCCTTCTGGCACCCCTATGATACAAATGTTGGAATGCTTGAAGTTGTCCCAGAGTCTGACTATAGTATCCTTGGTTTTTTAAATTTGTTTTTCTTCTTGTTCTGATTGGTTGTGTTTTGCTTATGTTCCAAATCATTGATTTGATTCTTGGCTTCATCCACTCTACTATTGTTTCCCTATAAATTTTCTTTATTTCAATTAGTGTATCCTTTGTTTCTGACTAGGTCTTTTTTATGCTGTTGAGGCCCTCACTAAGTTCCTTGACCATCCTTATAACCAGTGTTTCAAACTCTGCCTCTGATAGATTGTTTATCTCCATTTTATTTAGTTCTTTTTCTGGAGTTTTGATATTTTTTTATTTGGGCCATGTTTCTTTGTCTCCTCATTTTGGCAGCCTCCCTGTGTTTATTTGTATGTATTAGGTAGAGCTGCTTTGACTCCCTGTCTTGGTAGCATGGCCTAATATAGCAGGTGTCCTGTAGGGTCCAGTGGCACAGCCTCCCCTATCACCCAAGCTGTGTACTTGAGATGTGCCCTTCATGTGGGCTTAGTACACCCTCCTCTTATAGTTGATCCTTGGTTGCTGTTGGCAGGTCAATAGGAGGGATTTACCCAGTCCAGTCAGCTGCAAGTATAAGCTGTGTCCACTGACCACCAACCTCTGCCCTTTGTGGAGGATCCACTCTGCAGGGGCAGGGTGGTGGTGCTCTCACAGGATCTGTAGCTGTCCACTGGATGTGCAGGCCATGGAGTTTCCCAGGTAGTGTAGGGCAAGGTCAGTCCCCACCTTTGTTTTGTCAGGGGCCACCCTGCTTAAGGTATAAAGCAATCTGAGATGGCTGCTGCTGGTGCCATGCCTGGGGCCACTTAGTAAGATGTATGGGGGCTGGCAGTTCCCTGAGGCTGGCTGTTGCTTGTTTGAAAAGATTTAGGAACTTGTGAAGTATAACCAAAACCACCAATTCCTATGGAAAAGGCACTGTTAATAGCTATAAGTTGGGTGGAATGGAACTTCACAGGATCTCCAGGGTGGGTCAAACAGTGTTAGCCAGGTTGGTGGAGTCTCAGATACGGCACCCACCTGCCAGCTCTGTGGATCTGTGGGAGGAGGGTTCAGAAAAGGGACAATGGCCTCGGCCTGCCTTTCTGTCTGGGGGAAAGCTATCCCTCAGCTCTCAGCCTGATGCCAGACATTTCAGTTCCTCCATGTATGCCACTGGTGCCTTTCAAGGTGCTACCCTGATGCTGTAGCTCAGAGGGAGTGAGTCTGAGTAAGTTTGTGTGTGGGTTCTTTAAGAGGAACTACTTGGGATTTGAGAATTTTCTTCCACTGATTCAATCCCTGCTAGTTTTTGCAGCTGGAAGTTATGGGTGCTTATCTTCCTGGAAGTGGAATGCTGGGCTGGGGAGCCTGGTGTAGGGCTGGGGTGCCTGGTGCAGGGCTGGGGCTCTTTGCTCCCAAGATACCCCTCCCAAATTTTTAGTCACCACACATGGATGTGAGACCAGCACATTCCACATCACCCCATCTACCAGTCTAGATGGATGTGGTTTCTTTAATTCCATTCAACTCAATTTCTGGTGGTTCTGAGTGATGGTTGTTCTACAATTTAGTTGTAATTTTGATGTGGTTTTATGAGGAGGCAAGAAGTGTTTACGTAGGCCACCATCTTGACCAGAAGTCTTAATTTTCTTTAAAAGGTACAACATAGCTAAAGAAATTTTCTTTAAAAGGTACAACATAGCTAAAGAATTGTACAAATTGCATTTTGTAAATTCTAAAATTAGAAAAATGTTTAAACTAGTGCTATACATTTCTCTTTGGGCTATTCCCATTTTGGTTGACATTATCCTTTTACTTTTTTTCCTTTTTATTGAATTTATTGGGGGTGACACTGGTTAACAAAATTATACAGGTTTCAGGTGCACAATTCTATAATACATCATCTGTACACTGTATTGTGTGGCATACCACCCTAAGTCAAGTCTCCTTTCATCACCATGTATTCTCCCTATACCCTCCTTCACCTGCCTCCACCACTCCCCCTATAGTCACCACACTGTTGAACATGTCCATCAGTTCTCTTTGTTTCATTTTTACATTTTAAGACTAAATACTTTTTATTTTAAATTTCAGTTATATAATGTGTTATCAACTATAGTCACTATGTTTCACATTAGATCCTCAGACCTTATAACTGAAAGTTTTTACCCTTATACCAACTTTTCTGTATTTCTTCCACTCCTAACACCTAGCACTTTTCTATTCTGTTTCTAAAGTTTCACTTTTCTTCAGATTCCAATTAAGATAAAACAATTTTAAATTGCTTATTTAAAATACTCATTAGTGATATGATATTCCTCCTTCTACAGGACTTAATACAATTTAAATACATGATGTTGCTCTGTAGTTTAATGTATTATTTCTTATCTGTCAGAGTAATAATAACTATTTGCTCATAGGAAATTGGCCCTGATGGAGATAGTTGTGCTGTGTGTATTGAACTATATAAACCAAACGATTTAGTGCGCATCTTAACCTGCAAGTAAGTTTGATTTCCATTTATATTATCAATAAAAATAGCTGATTTACAAAATGATTGTAATGAGGGAAAGTATTTTTAATATTTCCAAATTGATGTATTTAAGTTATTTTTATTTAAATATAGGAGAATGCTTTATTTTTAAATATCATTGAAATTACTTTAAGGCTAATTACTGAAATTACTGTAAGGCTAATTGTGGAAACTTTTAGTGTCCACAATTTTGTACAATTGGTAAAATAGTTTCATATAAATTGAGAACCTAGTCAGCACTGCAGTTTATTTGTATACACACACACACACACACACACACACACACACTGGATTATTTACATTCATTCTAAAAATCCTATTAAGGAAAAAAAAACATAAAATCAACTTATTATCACCTATTTTGGAAGTTTTTATTCTTTTTTTTAATCCCCATTTAAAAGTTTTCTTAACACTCTTTCTTTTAGCTATTAAAGAGTTGTTCTTTTGGAATGTATCACATTTCCTAAAGTATCAGCACTGTGTTGTACTCAGTACAATATTGTACTATATTATTGGGAATGACCGAACATACCATGTTACAGTTAGGGAATGACAAGATAATTAAGATATGAAATACTGAACAAAGTCTTAGGTCAGGAGCATCTTAGCCATTTTTCAAGTAATGAGTACTGAAACTATTTCTTTTTAACGTGAGCAATAAGGCTTTTATATTTAAAAATACTATATTATGCAATTTCCAAATTTTGCTTCTGTGGCTCTTCTTTAGTATTTATGCTGTAATGTAGTGATTTTGAACCAGTGTGCTGCAAGAATTTTTAAAACATGCAATGCCTGACTACTTAGTCAAGGGCATTGACCTCTTCCCATAGATTGTCAAATTAAAAAAATGACAATAGCCAACGCTACCATAGCCATCCGGAGTGAATGAATAAAAATTATACATATCTTTTGTCAGGGAAAAAAATGTTTTAGTGTGGTGCAGAATTTTAGTAATTAGTTTATACATTCCAATAGATGAAAAAGATTGAAAACCACCACTGTAATAGTGTATTTAAAAGAAAAAAGCATCTGTTAAAATATGAAGTAAAATTATAGGGTAACCTGTAGCATATTAGGCAAAGTATTGTTGCTATTTCACAACTGATAAATAAGTTATGTGTTTTTTTCTTCATTAGCCATATTTTCCATAAGATATGTGTTGACCCATGGCTGTTAGAACACAGGACTTGTCCTATGTGCAAATGTGACATACTCAAAGCTTTGGGAATTGAGGTAAACATTATTAAACTATTTATATGAGGATACTTAAGCAATGCATTATTTATGTTCCTGAGTCTTCTGGAGAATAACATGCTTATTTTAGCTTTGTAATGTGTTATACTTACAGTTTATATCCAAAGTTGGACTTGCTTGTATCACCTCCATTTTCATTCCCCACCCCTTTCCTCAAATGTACCTGGTTTTTGGTCATAATTTGAAGTAATAACCTTATAAACTACCAACTGGCTTCTGATACCCCTTTCTCATTTTTTTACTGTCTTACTATTCCATAGCAACCAAACTTGTCGCTTAATGAGCTTGTATAGTTCCAGAAAGTATAATAAATATTAAATTTTATTTGGTAAATGAAAAATAAAAACTACCTTTTCCACAGTACACACAACAGAGGATCAAGCTCAAAAAAAAAAAAAAACCTCTCCCTGATTGTAGGAGATATATAGAATAACATGATTCTAAATTCCCCTACGGAACAGCATGAGATTTTCTTTTTGATTGACTACCTTGTACCAGGCATTATATTATGAAGTGCTGGGATCACCCAGATGAATATGTCAGGTGTGACGAAAATCTGTTTGTGCACGTTTTGCCCCATTGGTGGACCCAGTTACTCCAACTGCCCTGGCTGGGACCAGCAAGAGATTTTTGTGATTATTAAAAGGGATTATAGGTTTAAAGGGTTAAAAGCATTGCTGTAATAAGTCACCTATGAATAAACATTGTATGGTATGTTAAAGAAAAGCATATAGTCTGACAGTATTTTAATTTGTTCAAATGCCTTTCAAAGGTGGATGTTGAAGATGGATCAGTGTCTTTACAAGTCCCTGTATCCAATGAAATATCCAACAGTGCCTCTCCTCATGAAGAGGATAATCGTAGTGAGACTGCATCATCTGGATATGCTTCAGTTCAGGGAGCAGATGAACCACCTTTGGAGGAACATGTGCAGTCAGCAAGTAAGCACCATGCTGAAGATCAAAGTGCCCCACAAATAATCCATTGTGGATCTTAGCATTTGTTCCACTCATCCACCAATACACTTCAGATTTTTTCTATGAACAATGCAATGCAGTATGTACCCCCACATTAATATACATATTAATATACATATTCAAATGTACCTGAAACACAAAATATTGAATACATTAGGAATGGGATTTTTCACAGAAGAAAATGTTTTATTGGAAAGCTTCTCTGATTCATTTAAGCATTCTCTTGCTAATTTACAGAGGGTAAGGATAAACTTTAAACTTCAGAAGCCATTGTTTATTGCACACCAATCAGAAATTAGGAAAGGAGTTCTGAAATGATGAAATTGAATTCAATTTCCAAAAGTTATATTTATACATAACTTCTCAGGAACCCATCTTTTGCACAGATTGAAACTTTAAGAATAGTATGTGCTGCCACCTGTTGATTATTTATCATGAAATGAACAAACCTTGGAAACTAAAACTAAATACAGTAATATCCCCTCATCCATAGTTTTGCTTCCTGTGGTTTCAGTTGCCCACAATCAATCACAGTCTGAAAATATTAAATGGACAATTCCAGAAATAAACAGTTCATAATTTTTAAACTGTGCACTGTTCTCAGTACTATGATGAAATCTCACACCGTATAAGCTCCTTGCCCATTAGTCACTTAGTACCCACATCGGTTATAAGATCAACTGTCATACTGCAGTGCTTGTGTTCAAGTAACCCTCATATTAGCCTAATGCTATGTCATAATACCTATATCATTCACCTCACTCAATCTGATCACATAGGCATTGTATCATCTCATAAGATGAATGGTGAGCACAATACAATAAGATTGGTGAGACCATATTCACATGGCTTTTATTACAGTATAGTTATAATTGTTCTATTTTATTAATTGTTAATCTTTTAATTGTGCCTGATTTATAAATTAAACTTTATCATATGTATGTACACAGGAAAAAAACTTAGTTTATATAGAATCCAGTGCTATCTCCAGTTTCAGGCATCTACTAGGGGGGCTTGGAACATATCCCCTGTAGATTAGAGGGGACTACTGTACATTATTTTTAAATTTATGTCAATCAGTATTGTAACTTAGTGATATCCTAGCAGTAAAGAAATTTTAGGGACTTCTGTTACATTTTTGTCAGAAAACCTCTATACAAAATTTTTCCTGTCTTAAACTTCCACCTTTCTTATGTTTTGGATTTTTTCTTAATCCTCGTTTTGAGATACATTTTGGCATTAAGTTCAAGAAAAACTAAATGTCAAGATGACTTGTAATATGCCAGATGTTAGCTTCTTATGACATAAACCTTTGTCCTCTGTAGGCTTATCAGTTCCATAGATACCATTTCTGAAGATGTCCCTAAGAATAATATAAAATACAAACCTTTTATTTTATGTAATCTAATCTTCAGACATCCTAGAGTATAAAATTATCATAAGAATCTTAATAATCTCTGGATTATTGTAACTGTAATAGGAAATCATTGTCTATTTGCCCCAGATGAGATTTTGTACCCCTAACTGTGTGGCAATAGAATTCAGTGAAGATAAAGGAGAGTGTACAAGATAATTTAGTTTATTGCTAGGCTTATTTTTAAAAGTTCCAACCTACTTCTTTTGGTGCTCTATTCTTCCTGTGGGGGCAGGTGGTAAGCAGAACAGTTTTTGCAGAGAATTTGAGAAATAAGTGAAATGATGGTCCATGTTTCACTTCCTGTATTCTTCATTAGGATGAATGATAGTAACACCTACCCAAGTGCCTCAAACCTGAAACAAGGGAGGCACTATCGCTTTGTCCTTGATTCTTCTCTCTTCTTTTTTCTACTGATTCAATATCCTTTTTCTCTAATGCATTTCCTAATTTCCAACCTTTATTCCTCAGTCATAGTTTGAGCCACTGTCTTCTCTCTGTCCGATCCTTCCAGCCTTCCTCCTCCAAGAATTGGGGAAGACTAGTCTAACTCCTGTTCCTCCTTTAAAACGTGCCCCTTTTTGAGAAGGCTCCTTTGACTTGTGTATGTGACCCTACTGTCTGCTTTTGTAGAAGTTCTATCATTGTACTTATTGCACTGAATTGTATTAAAACTTGTTAAAGTTCCTTTGGGTAGGGACAGCATCCTATTATTCACTGTTTTATATCTGCACCTAGCACAGTCTGCCATATAATAGATACTCAAATAAGTGTTGAATGAATGACCACCTAGAATAGTTAATTTTATATGTGATTATTTATCACTACCTCAGGTACCTTGCCTATTAACCATTGATTATTATGATGATAATTTATTCAAATAACTTTGTAAACACATGATTGATTGATTTATGTTTATGTGTCCTATCATTGCGCTAAGTTCTATTAAGAGCACTGGTTTTCAAACTTAAGCATGCATCAAATCATCTGGAGGGCTTACTAAAACAGAGGTGCTACCACCAGTTTCTGACTCAGTAGATCTGGGTTGGGGCCTAAGAATTTTCATTTCTAATAAGTTCTCAGGTAATACTGATGCTGCTGGTCCAGGAACAACACTTTGAGGACCACTAAATAAAGGTCTTAGTTCTTAAACTTGGCTGTAGATTAAAAACACCCAAAGAAACTTTAAACATTACTGATGCTTGGGCTCTACCCCAGTATGGTTAGATCAGAATCCATGAAGGGTAGGGACCAAGATCAGTTTCACAAACTTTTATTAATTTTAATTTAAAGTAGTTTCAGGTTAACAGAAATGCTTCAAAAACAGTACAAAAATGCCCATATACCCATCATGTAACTTTTCCAAATGTTAACATTTTACATAACCATATGCAATGATCAAATACAAGAAATTAACTGATAAGATACTAACTAAACTACAAATGTTACTCAAATTTCATCAGTTGACCCACTAATATTATTTTTATGTTCCAGGATCCCACATTACATGTCCCTTTTTTTCCTCCAGATTTATTGAGATATACATACTTGATAGATAACATAATTTCAGGTGTACAACATGCTGATGTGATACACATATATATTGCAGAATAATCATAAAATGTTTTCATGTGGTGAAAACATTTAAGATCTGCTCTCTTAGAAACTTTGAAGTATATAATGCAGTATTGTTAACTATAGCCACCATTTGGTACAATAGATCCCCAGAACTTACTAATCTTATAGCTGGAAGTTTGTACTCTTTGACCAACATTTCCCCATTTCCATTAATCCCCAGTCCCTGGCAACCACCATCATCCTCTCTGTTTCTATGAGTTTGGCTTTTTATAGACTCCATATATAAGTGAGATCATGTTGTATTTGTCTTTCTCTGTCTGACTTGTTTCACTTAGCACAATGCCCTCTAGGTCTATCTATGCCACTGCAAATGGCGAGGTTTCCTTGTTTCTCATTTCTGAACAAGACCCCTATATAATTTTCTTTACCTTTTCATCTGTCAGTGAACACTTAGGTTGTTTTCATGTCTTCGCTATTGTGTATAATGCTGCAGTGAACATGGAGACACAGATACCTCTTCAAGATAGTGATACAATTTCCTTTGGATAAATATCCAGAAGTGGGATTGCTAGGTAATATGGTAGATCTACTTTTAATATTTTGAGGAACCTCCATACTGTTTTCCATAATGTACCAATTTACATTCTCACCAACACATCCTCACCAACACTTACCTTCTGTCCTTTTGATAATAGCTATTCTAATATCTTACTCAAATGACAATATATCATTTTGGTTTGGTTTTGTAGTCCCCTGATGGTTAGTGATATTGAACATCTCTTCATGTAATTCTTGGCTGTTCATATGTATTCTTTGAAAAAATGTGTATTCAGTTCCTCTGTCCATGCTTTAATTGGAGTATTTAGTATTTTGCTATTGAGTTGTATGAGTTCCTTATATATTTTGGATGTTAATATCTTATGTAATATGTGGTTTGCAAACATTTTCTCCCATTCTGTAAGTTGCCTCTTCATTTTGTTGATTGTTTATTTTGCTGTGCAGAAGGTTTTTATTTTGCTGTAGTCTCACTTGTTGATTCTTGCTTTTGTTCCTTGTGTTTTGGTGTCATGGCCAAAAAATTGTTTCAAGACCAATGTCTAGGCGCTTTTTCTCTATTTTCTTCTAGGAGTTTTATGGTTTCAGCTCTTATGTTTAAGTCCTTAATCCATTTTTAGTTCATTTTTGTGAGTAGGGGTCCAGTTTCATTCTACTGCATGTGAATATACAGTTTACAGAACACCATTTATTGATAAGACTCTGTTTTCCACATTGAGTGTTTAGGTTCCCTTGTCAAAAATAAGTTGACTGAATATGCATGGGTTTATTTCTAGGCTCTCACTTCTGTTCCATTGATCTATGTCTCTGTTTTTATGTCAGTGCCATACAATTTTAATTATTATAGCTTTGTAGTATAGTTTGAAGTCAGGAAGTGTGAAGCCTCCCATTTTGTTCTTATTTCTCAGGATTGCTTTTGCCATATAGCCTTTTCTACGGCTACATATTAATTTTAGGATTTGTTAATGTATCTGTGAAAATGACATTGGAATTTTGATAGGGATTCCACTGAATCTGTAGATGGCTTTGAGTAATATGAAAATTTCAACAATATTAATTGTTATGCTCCATGAACATTGGATCTTTTCATTTATCTGTGCCTTCTTCAAGTTGTTCACCAGTGTTTTATAATTTTCATTGTACAGGTTTTTGGGTTTTTTTTTACTTCTTTGTTAAATTTATTCATAAGTATTTTGGTTTTTTTGATGCTATTACAGAAGGAATTTTCGTTATTTCTGTTTCAGATTTTTCTTTGTGTATAGAAATGCACTAGTGATTTTTTGTCCTGCAACTTTACTGAAGAAAGGCACAGTGGTGGAGGTGGGGATGGGGGCAGGTGGTGAGGATGCTCACAAGAGGGAGAGGGAGGGAAAGCCACATTGGGTATTCCTCATAAGGGCTTTTAAACATGTGGATTTTAGGGGAAGTCCCAGCAGAGGATCTCAGTTCTAGCTGTCCTTTAGTGTAATCTTTAGTGCTTTTTCTATATAAGGTCATGTCATCTGGAAACATAATTTTACTTCTTCCTTTTTGATTTTGAGGGCTTGTTTCACATTCTTGACAAATTGCTCTAGCTAGGATTTACAATACTATGTTGTATAGGAGTGGTGAGAGTGGGCACCCCTGTCTTTGTTGTCTCTGGAACAGCACCAGAATGTTCCCACAGAGTGGACTTCATTTCAACAACCTGGGTACTTGAGTTCTAGCTAAGAAAAATTTCAGAGCCAAGACTCAAACTATGAGAGAAAGTTTATTTAGTAAGCTACAGAGATAGAAGAGAGCTGTAGAAGAAAGAGGCTCAGGAAACAAGTTACAGAGGCAAAAGAAGGGCCCTTAGAGCTTAGGAGAGAAAAAGGTAAGATAACATACCTTGGGGGAAGAAGAAGGGGAGAAGAAAGGCACAGTGGTGGAAGTGGGGGTGGGGGCAGGTGGTGAGCATGCTCACAAGAGGGAGAGGGAGGGAAAACCACATTGGGTATTCCTCATAAGGGCTTTTAAACATGTGGATTTTAGGGGAGGTCCCAGCAGAGGATCTCAGTAGAATGTTCATCAGCTTTCTAGGTGTGAGCTTTTAGAGATGTGGTCTCTAATGATTGGTTGGTGCCAGGGGCAGGGGTTCATTAGTCAATACAGCTAGTCCTATTGTCAGCCGTGGCATCTCTCCATCTGGTTTTGCTGCTTTTCTGGGTCTGGAGCTGAAACACAACTGAGGCCTAGATGTATTTGATGCAGATCAGAAACTCATTGTCCTCGGGCCTTAGTGCTTAAGAGCTATTCTCCAGCCGCCTTGGTAGTTCATCTTCTAAAGGGATCTAACCACATAACTAGCAACATACCAGGGGAGGAAAGGTCAGGGGAGGGTACCAACAACATGGCCAAAGCTATGAAAGATCAGGGGATCTAAACTACATGACCATCAATATGCTAAAGGTGGAAACGTTACACTGGGGGTGAGGTTCTTATTTTCCCAGGTTTGCCCCTTGCTAGGTAGGCACTTGGGCTTTCTGCCCTGGTGATCTTCTGTAGCTGGCCTATCATCCTTGCTCTGCTCATGTGTATCTAACTGTCTGCCACAGTCTTATTCCTGGTTTTAGAAGAAAAGCTTGCAGCTTTTCATCTTTGAGTAAGATATCTGTTGGTTTGTCATATGTGGCTTTTATTATATTTGGGTATGTTCCTTCTATACCTAATTTGTTGAAAGATCCACATTGCATTTAATTGTGATGTCTTCTTAGTTTCTAATCCGTGATTATTCCCTAGTCTTTGTCTTTCATTACGTTGACACTTTTGAAGATTACTGGTTAGGTATTTTTTAGAATATCTCTCAATTTGAACTTATCTGCTATTTCCTAATGATTAAGTTTATTGTCCTTTTCTATTTTAGTCAATAATGCCAGGGAAATGATGTTCCCTTTTCTGCCTCATGTAATATTATGAGTCACATGATGTCCATGTCTCATTACTGATGGTTTGAACTTTACTCAACCTGTTAAGGTGTTATCTGCCAAGCTTCTCCTCTTAAAGTTACTATTTTTTCTTTTGTAATTATTAATTATCATATAGAGAAATACTTGGAGACTATGAAAATGTCCTATTTTTCAACATATTTTTACCCAATAATTTTAGCAATTATTGGTGCTTCTTACTTGCAATAATTATTACTGACGTATGTGCCAATGGTGATTTTTTTACATCCTTCTTTCTACATTAAATGAGCCTCTATTTTCAGGAAGAGCTATCCTTATTTAATTTATTTATTCAATTATTTATAATAGCCTAGATTCATAGATACTTATTTTGTTCTATAATATTATTCTCATGATTTATTCATTACTTAGATTGTTCTAGATTTGGTCATTGATAACTTCCTCAAGTTGCTTTCTGTTTTCTTTCAGTATGTCCCATCAGTTTTTGAGCACCTCCTTACTTTCTGGCACCACAAGATGTTTGGTGCCAGGGATTAGCAAACTTTTTTGTAAAGGGCTAGATAGTAAATATTTTAGGCTTTGAAGATCAGAAGTCTCTGTTGCATTTTTTGTTTCTTTGTCTTACAACCTTTTAAGGATATGAAACCATGCTTACCCATGGATTTGGGCCACAGGCTATAGTTTGTTAAACCAAGGCTAGAATCTAGGTTAATCTTGTACCCTCCTTGCCCTAGCCCTAGAATCGGCCATTTCCTCAAGAGGCCTTTTATTGGAGAACAGTATTCTGAAAACAAGGTCAAGATACTAGGTATACTCATTGCTATTGAGGTGCCATTGTTATCAACCCCTTTTAATGAACAAAGCTGGGAAATATGTGCTCATGCATGTCTGCATCCATCTATTCATCTATCTATCTATCCATCCACTCATCTGGAAAACAGTGACCTCGTACTGATACATCCATTTCCAATCCAACACTGCAGTTTATTCTAGCCTTCCCCTTTCCCTATTTGTAATTTCTTTTTCTGATAGTGAGAAACCTGTCTTTTATTATCTACAATATATTTACTTACTTGTTCAATCCCAGAACACACAAAAATACTTTCACAACCCTGTGGAAAACAATTTCACTAACAGTTCTTTTTTATTCTAACCTTATAAGGCATAGTCAAAATACTGTGTTCCAGCGTTACTAAGTTAGTTCTTTTCTTTTCCACTATCTGCAGGATGGTTATTTTTTCATCATTAATATAATTATGTTCATTTGTTACCATTTGCATTTCATTTTGGCAGTCCCCCCAACATCATGGTTGTTGTTTCATTTTGTTTTGTCCATCTGCATTTGAGAAAGAATAGGTAATTTTTTTCAAGTGCCCAGGTGATTGAAATGTAAACCTAGGTTTAAGAACTGTTATATTTAGGATAGAAAAGCAGAAGAAGGGGCTATAATCTAGTAAAAGTAAGCACACATGTGAATCAAAAAGCAGTAATTGTAGCCCTGGCTGATGTGGCTCAGTGGATCGAGCACCAGCCTGCAAACCAAGGGCTGGTTCAATTCCCAGTCAGGGCACATGCCTGGGTTGTAGGGTGGGCCCCCAGCTGGGGTCATGCAAGAGGCAATCACACACTGATGTTTCTCTCCCTTTCTTTCTCCCACCTTTTCTCTAAAAATAAATGAAATATTTAAAAAAGAATCATTTTAAAAAATGAGTAATTGTAAATATTATAATAATGCCATAGGTGCTTTTATGTAAGACATGGTATAAATCATAATTATTAAAGGAACAGGGAATAAGTATAATAATCAGAGTTTTATGGAATTAGACAAGACTTCTTACACATGAGTGTTGAATTTTGTCTGGAAGAAGAGAAGGGTAAAATCATTCTAAAATTGTTATTTCTTTCTAAAGATGAAAATCTACAGTTGGTAAACCACGAAGCATGTTCCATGGCAGTGGATGCTGTTCCTCATGTTCACAACCCAACCTTTGAAGTAGATGAAACTCCTGATCAAGAGACAGCTGTTCGAGAAATTAAATCATAAAATCTGTGTCAATAGAAAACTTGAGCCTTTAGTAATAACAGAACTGCCAATCAGGGCCTAGTTTCTTATTAATGAACTTGATAGATTTAATAAAGTAAGAATGATATGGAAAGTGCTCAGATGACTAATATTATGCTATACTTTAATGGCTTTAAATATTTAACCTGTTAACTTTTTTCACAAACTCAATATAATATTTTTCATAGAGTAGTTTCCTCTCAATAGGAATAGCAAGATTTTTAAACATTCAAAATTCTCTTCAAATAGTCATGTTTTTCATTTATAACAATTTTCTTATAAAAACACATTGTTTTTAAAATGTGAAATAGCTGTGATCATTTTGTTTTATGATAGTATCTTAAATAAAAAATACTACTACTTTAGCTTGGGCTGTATGTGTCAGGTTTTTCTCCAGGCGCTTATGTTGATCTGGAATTGTATTATAAAAAGCAACACAAACTTAAGCTAGGACTTCATGAAATGTCTATTTAAGCTACATTAAGTTGATAGAACAAGATAAAATCAAAATAATCATTTTAACTATATCTTATTTTTATATTAGGTTAAATGTACTTCATGTAAGTGTTGAGCATAGTTTATCAGAGAATATGGCCTGGACTGGATCAGTTAGTATATTAGTGCACTAATGTGACACAAAATTACAGACAAAGTTTCCTTACAAAACTGTAACAATTTCAAAAGTAGAGCATACTATTTGAAAAGGATAAGCTGAGTTTACATTTTACCTAAATGGGCTAAAATTACATTAGCTAAACTAAAATTCTGTCCATGTAGCTATAAATTTTGTGAATGCATTTTCTTGGTGTTTGAAAAAGGAATGGGGGGAGGGGAGAATTCCAGGTGCCTTAATATAACGTTAGAAGCTCCATCCACCAAAGTTAAATAGAACTATTTAAAAATGCACTTTATTTGTATTCTGTATGGCTTATCTTTTATTTTAGAGTTCTGTTTCCAGTGCAAATTCCAGAAGAATGTAAGCAAAGTCAGAAGAGACATGTATTTTTATTTCCTAAATGTAGAACGGATGAAAACCATTGCATTCTTGTACACTGATTTGAAATGCTGTAAATATGTCCTGATTTGTATTGATTCTCTTTAAATATAAAATGTAAATAAAATATTATAATAAAATATTGTATCTGGTGTTTAGTTAAACAATCCTAAACTAACATTTGATATACAAGGTCTGTCCAGAAAAACTCCAACCATTGTTAATATGAGAACAGTTTGCATGACATCAACATTACTGGGCAACCAAGAAGAGTGGACTGGAATGCACATGTGTGAACAATGACAATTTCACTGTACTAGTCAGTGGGGGCAGTAGACATTGAGTAGGCATGTGTACTGTGTGGCCATAGCATTCCAAATGACTGATTGAGTAGAGCAAGAAATCTGCATCAAATTTCACGTTAAGCTTCAACATTCCTTCACAGAAACTATTTGATGATTCAGAAGGCTTCAGCTATGGGCAACTGGTGATTGGCCACTTTATCATGACAGTGTGCCCACTCATGCATCATTTCTCGTGTAGAGTTTTTTGGTGAAACATCAAATTATGAAGGTGACTCAGACCCCATGTAGCCCAGATTTGGTGCCCTACAACTTCTGGATTTTCCCAAAATTAAAATCACCTTTGAAAAGGAAGAGATTTCATATTGCCAATGAGATTCAGAAAAATATGGGAGGGCAGCTGATGGAGATAGGGAGAACTGTGTGAGGTCCCAGGTGCCAACTTTGAAAGTGGACTGAGGCATCACTGTCCTATGTACAGTGTTTCTTGTATCTTGTATCTCCTTCAATAAATGTCTCTATTTTTCATATTACATGGCTGGATACCTTCTGGACAGACCTCATATGCTTGAATTTGGGAGGAAAGATTGTAAATGTTATATATCATGAATAAAAACTAAAATTTTAGTATAATATAAGTTTGCATATTTCATTACATAGAATCTGGTTCCATTGTAACATAACTGACTCTACTATGAATTATTCTAAAATGTCAGCACCATGGTATGGAACTGAAGGTATTACAGTTAGTGAAATAAGCTAGGCAGTGAAAGACAAATACCACATGATCTCACCTGTAAGTGGAACCTAATCAACAAAACAAACAAGGAAGGAAAATAGAATTAGAGACATGTAAATGAAGAACAAACTGACAGTAACCAGAGGGGTGGGGGAGGGTGATAATGGGAGAAAGAAGGGGAACACTCAAGAAACATGTTATAAAGGACCCATGGACAAAGACATGGGGGGACTGAAATTGGAAGGTGGAAGAGTGAGTAGGGCAGGGGAGAGTAATGAGAAAAAATGGGGACCACTATAATTGAACAAAAAAAAATTGTTTAAGTTAATCTAAAAAAATAAGGTTATATTAACCTTATAATAATATAGGGTTAGAGAAAGACCTTGATGCCAGTCCATCTTTATAGCATCTAAGACTTAAGACCATTTTAATACTTTAAAATTTTTCTTTCCTTCAGCCTTCTCTTTGGCGATATAACAGGATGCTGTTAATAAGTCAAGTGAATTCCTTTCTTTTCTGAAATACGTTAAGAATAAATAGATGCCTGAAACACCTCAGAACCAAGATTTTCTTTTTTGAATACTCTTTCTTTTCTTTCTTTCTTTCTTTCTTTCTTTCTTTCTTTCTTTCTTTCTTTCTTTCTTTCTTTCTTTCTTTCTTTCTTTCTTTCTTTCTTCTTTCTTTCTTTCTTCTTTCTTTTCTTTCTTTCCTTCCTTCTTTCTTTCTTTTCTTTCTTTTCTTTCTTGTTCACATACACTTGTCTCCATTTTCACCCCACCTTGGCCCCCACCCCACCAATCCCTCCCACCCTTGAACTTACCCACTTCGGCTTTGACCATGTGTCCTTTATACATGTTCCTTTATGGACCTTCCCCTATTTTCCCCCATTATCCCTCCCCCACCACCCATCTGGTTACTGTCAGTTTGTTCTTTAATTCAATGTTTCTGTTTATATTTTGCATGCTTTTTGTTGTTGTTGATTAGATTCCACTTATAGGTGAGATCATATGGCATTTGTCTTTCACTATCTGGCTTATTTCACTCAGCATAATGCTCTCCTGATCCATCCATGCTGTCCCAAAAGGTAAGAGGTCCTTTCTTTCTGCTGGGTAGTATTCCATCCTGTAAATGTACCACAGTTTCTTGACCCACTCATTTACTGATGGGCATTTGGGTTCCAGCACTCAGCTATCATAAATTATGCTGCTATGAAAATTGGGGTGCATAGGTTCTTTTTGAATTGGTGTTTCAGGATTCTTAGTGTATAATCCCAGTAGTGAAATTGCTAGGTCAAAAGGCAGTTCCATTTCTAGTTCTCTGAGGAAATTCCAAACTGTTTTCCAAAGTAGCTGCATCAGTCTGCATTCCCACCAAGAGTGTATTAGGGTTCCCTTTTCTCCACAGCCTCGCCAGCACTTGTTTTTTGATTTGTTTTTGATGGCCATTCTGACCAGTGTGGAGAGGTATCTCATTGTGGTTTTAATTTGCATCTTTCTGATGGCTAGTGATGCTGAGCATCCTTCATATGTCTTTGGATCCTCTGTAATGTCCTCCTTGGAGAAGTGTCTGTCACTTCCTTTGCCCATTTTTTAATTGGATTGTTTGTATTCCTGGAGTGGAATTGTGAGAGTTCTTTATATATTTTGGAGATCAAACCCTTGTCTGAGGTGTTATTGGCAAGTATATTTCCCCTTACAGTTGGTTCCCTTTTAATTTTATTGCTGTTTTCTTTAGCTGTGCAGAAGCTTTTTTAATTTGATGTAGTCTCATTTGTTTATTCTTTCCTTTATTTCCCTTGTTCTAGGGGACATATCAGTGAAAATATTGATGCATGGAATATCTGAGATTTTCCTGCCTGTGTTATCCTGTAGGACTTTTATGGTGTCACAACTTTATATTTAAGTCTTTTATCCATCTTGAGTTTATTTTTGTATATGATGTAAGTTGGTGATCGAGTTTCTTTTTTTTGCATGTAGCTGTCCACATCTCCCAACATCATTTCTTGAAGAGGCTATTTTTACTCCATTTAATGCTTCTTCCCCCTTTGTCAAATATTAATTGACCATAGAGACTTGGGTGTATTTCTGGGCTCTCTATTCTGTTCCATTAGTCCATGTGTCTGTTCCTATTCCAGTAGCAGACTGTTTTGATTATTGTGGCCTTGTAATATAGTTTGCTATCAGGTATTGTGATCCCTCCTACTTTGTTCTTTCTCAAAATTTCTGTGGCTATTCAGAGTTGTTTATGTTTCCATATAAACTTTTGAAGTGTTTATTCTATATCTGTGAAATATGTTATTGGTATTTTAATAGGGATTGCTTTGAATTACAGAGGACATGATAGTGTACATAGACAATCCTATAGACTCCACTAAAAAGCTACTTGACCTAAAAAGTGAATTTGGCAAAACAGCGGATATAAAGTCAATATTCAGATATCAAAGACATTTTTGTACACCAACAACAAAATATCAGAAACAGAAATTAGTTAAAAATCCCATTTGCTATACCAACAAAATAACATACCTAGGAATAAACCTAACCAAGGAGGTAAAAGACCTGTAGTCAGAAAACTACACAACACTGAAGAAAGGAATTAAGGAACACACAAACATATACCATGTTCATGGATTGGAAGAATTAACATTATTGAAATATCCATAATACCCCAAAGCAATTTATAGAACCATAATTTTCAAACAAGAGTACACATATGTCTTATGTAGCAGTGTTCCAGGTGTATGTGTGTGTGATGCCATACAATAAACTTGGCTTATATTCTTAAAAGTCAAGGGGGGAGTGATTTATAATTTTTGAATTTCAACAGCTGTGTAATTTACATACTCCAAATTCACACATTTTAAATGTACCGTTCTGTAATGTTTAGCAAATATATATAGCTGTGTAACTTTCACCACAATGCATTTTTTATCAGATTTTATTTATTTAATTTTTTAGAGAGGTGAAGGGAGAAAGAGAGGGAGAGAAACATCAATGTGTGGTTGCCTCTCACATGCCCCCTTACTGGGGACCTGGCCTACAACCTAGGCATGTGCCTTTGACTGGGAATTGAACCAGCAGCCTTTTGGTTTACAGCCCCACACTCAATCCACTGAGCTATGCCAGCCAGGGCCACCACAATGCATTTTTAAACATTTTATTTTTTTTCACTCTCCAAAGTTCCCTCATATCCATTTGTAGTCAATTTCTGTTCCCATTCCCAGCTCCAGGCAGCCACTAATCTGCTTTCTGTCTTTATAGATTTGCCAATGTTGGGTCATTTCATATAAACAGAATCATACAATATGTGGTGATTGTGAATGACTTCTACCACTGGGCATAATACTTTCAAAGTTCATCCATATTGAAGTGTGCATCAATACTTCATTCCTATTCACTGCTAAGTCATATATACTATTGTATTGATATTCCTCATTGGTTATCCATTTGTCAGTTAATGAACACTTGGGTTATTCCCACATTTTGACCATTATGGATAATGATCCTATGAACATTGATGTGGACACTGTCCCACAGTGTCCGTGGCATAATAGATGAGCCAAGATAAATTCACACTGACTACTGAGTCCTGTGGAGAAAAAAAGATGGCAAGGCCAGTCTCTCAAGGGGAGAGTGCCCCAACCCTTACCTTGATAGGCTTTTAGTGGCTTTCTAATAGCATACATCAAAGGTTTTCATTCATTATGCTTAGGTTTGCTTTAGGTAGTTACTTTTTACAGATAGCAACAGAAAGAATGTTACTGATTAGTTTTTACAGATTAACAAGGAAAAATGTTGCAAATGCAAGGGAACAATAAAAGTAATTATTGGTCTGGTTACACTTTAGTCTTTGGGAGAATTAGCACAGACTTTAGGAAGTTACTTTGGAGACATGCAGTAAGCATTTGCTGCCTCAACTCAGGGTGAGAGAGTTTTAGCAAAAGCAAGTCACAAAGCAGCCTAGGTATAATGCAGGCCTGATTTCCCACAGGAGAACAGATCAGTGGGTTTGGCTCCTGCATGCCACCACCTGCCTATGGGCTTTCCCACAGGGCTAAGCTACAGTGGCTATTGCCAGGCAGATCAGTTCCCTACAGAACATTCATGCAGAAGTTTTTGTATATATATATTTTTAATTTTCTTGGGTATATACAAAGGACAGGAGTTCCATGTTAGTTTTACATTTTTTTCCAGCTGTTATCTTTTGATAATAAAAGATACAGTTTGAGCAAGAGACTTTATTACTTTCACATATTAATTAAAATATAAGCTGATTCCTTTACCTGGCAGTAGGTGTATTTGTCCATATAGGGAGTCTCTAACATAAGAAAGAGAGGTTTTCTGAGACTTCATTTAGCAGAAGTCAGGTTGTATTATCCTCTGAATAAGAGTATACATAATCCCACATATAAATAAGTAAAAATATTGTTAACGATAGAATTGGGCCCAGCTAGTGTGGCTCAGTGAATTGAGTGCCAGCCTGTGAACCAAAAGATCACCAGTTCAATTCCCAGTCTGAGCACACACTTGGGTTGCAGGCTGGGTCCACAGTTGGGAGCATGCAAGAGGCAACTGATCAGTGTTTCACTCTCACATGGATGTTTCTTTCCCTTTCTCCCTCCCCCTATCTAAAAATAAATAAATAAAATCTTTAAAAAAGACATAATTAGAATGCACAAAATATTCCTTCTTCCCCCCTATATCTAGTTTTGGATCATTTATTAATTATTTTAATTCAGTTCTATAACATCTGGAAAAAGTTTACTACCACAGACTATTACAAATTTTGAGTTATTTACATCATTCATCACCTATTCTGTTTGGAGTGTATTTTTAAAATATTTTAAAACATGCAAATATAAAATTTAGGTTTACATATTACATGAAAATTAAAATAAATTCATTATTAGTTCTGGCCAAGTTGGAGACATAGGTAGAAACCCTTCACTTCCTCATACAACCAAAAGGAGGATAACAATCAATCTAAAACCAATGAACAACCAGAACTGCCAGAAAGTCAAACTGCATGGAACTCTGACAACCACAGAATTAACGAAAGAGTCAACCAGGCCAACCAGACTGGTAAGACCAGTGGACAGAGAGAACCTGCAGCAAGCAGCAGACCATGCAGGCAGGGCTGGATGAAAAGGAAGCCGAGACTCAGAGCTGGCTGTGGACTGTGGCAGGGGTTGCCACAGTGGCAGAAACATCCAGTCTCATACAAGAGTTCATTGGAAAATGGGGCTAGAGCCCAAAAAGCAAGCTGCATTTTTCCCTCTCTGACCACTACCCCACAGACAGTGCCACGAGAAGTAAAAAGGGTTGTCCTGCCCCCCTCATAACATAAAGGGTGTGCTGAGACAAAGAAATATGGCCCAAATGAAAGAATAGAGCAAAACTCCAGAGAAACACCTAAGCAATGAGGAGATAGCCAACCTATCTGATGGAGAGTTCAAAACCTTGGCAATCAAGGTGCTCACAGAAGTGATTGAGCTTGGTTGAAAAATGAATGAACAAATGAAGACTATGCAAAGTGAAATAAAACAAAATATTCAAGGAACCAGCAGTGACAGGAAGGAAACCAGGATTCAAATCAATGATTTGGAACAAAAGGAAGACATAAATATCCAATTGGAACAGAATGAAGAAACAAGACTTCAAAAAAAAATGAAGAGAGGCTTAGGAAACTCTGGGACAACCTTGAACATTCCAATATCTGAATTATAGAGGTGCCAGAAGGAGAAGAACAAGAGCAGGAAATGGAAAACTTATTTGAAGAAATAATGAAAGAGCACTTCCTCAGTCTGGCAAGGAAATAGACTTCCAGGAAGTCCACAAAGCCCAGAGTCCAAAGAAGTTGGATCCAAAGAAGAACACACCAAGGCGCATCATCATTAAGTTACCCAAGATTAAAGATAGAGAATCTTAAAAGCAGCAAGAGGAAAGGAGTTCCCTACAAAGGAGTTCCCTACAAAGGAGTTCCCATAAGACTATTAGCTGATATCTCCAAAGAAACCTTACAGGCAAGAAGGGGCTGGAAAGAAGTATTCAAAGTCATAAAGCCAAGGACCTATATTCAAGATTACTCTATCCAGGAAAGCTATCATTTAGAATGGAAGGGCTGATAAAGTGCTTCCCAGACAAGGTCAATTTAAAATAGTTCATCATCACCAGGTCCTTGTTATATGAAATGTTAAAGGGACTTATCTAAGAAATTGAAGATCAAAAACTATGAACAGTAAAATGACAACAAACACAACTATCAACAACTGAACTTAAAAACAAAACAAAAAGAAAGTAAGCAAACAACTAGAACAGGAACAGAATCAGAGAAATGGACATCACATGGAGGATTTTCAGTGGGGAGGAGCAGGGGAAGACTAGGGGGGAAAGGTACAGGGAAAAAGAAGCATAATTGGTAGGCATAAAATAGATGGGAAGAGGTCAAGAATAGTACAGGAAACAGAGAAGTCAAAGAACTTACATGTATAACCCATGGACATGAACTAAGGGAGGGAAATGCTGGAGGGTTGGGGGTGCCGGGTGGAGTGGGGATAAAGGGGAAAACTGGGAAAACTAATAGCATAATCAATAACATATACTTAAAAAAAAATTCATGGTTGTGGTGGGTACTTTGACCTCCAGAGATGTTCACTCTCTTCTAGCTTAGAGCTAATTCAATTTTTTTAAAAAAGTGAAAAACCATATCCATTAGTTTTTAGCTTTTTTCTATAGGAACATATGATCTCATGAGTGTGGGACACTGTTGGACGTACCTAGATTTTAATGGTTAAAGTAGTAAATATAAATAGGGTTTAGCATAAATAGTGAAAAGTTCTCCTCCACCTGATATCTCAGTTCTCAACCACTGCCTTAGAAAATTTTAATGAGCATGTCCTGATAGAAATTTTTTTTTCAAAAAGAAATTTAAGCAGCTAAAATTCATTAACAGAGGTTATTATTTAACAGACACATATGTATGTCTTAATGGAAACATAATTAATCACCTCCAGTTTGTTGTAGAGTTTGATTTTTGAATATCTAATTTGCTTTAAATTAGTGCACCTAAATCTTTAATATGCCCAAATATTACATGGGAATCTTGTTAACGTGCACACTCAGACTTAACAAGTCTGGAATGGGGTCTGAGATTCTGAATTTCTACCACACTCCCCAGTGATGCAGGTGTTGCTGCTCCAGGATCCCCATTTTGAGTAGCAAAGCCATACATGATATGCATGTGTATGTGACAGTGGGGGTGGCAAGAGTAAGAAGTTTAAGATTATTCCAATGTCTTTAGCTTGAGCATCTTGGTAAACAGTGGTGCTCTGAACAATGAGAACCTAGTAGGATAAACAACCTTGGGCAAGGGGGATATTGGGGAATTAAGTTTTGTTTTGGACATGTTGTATTTGAGGTATTTACAAGCTGTTTGGATAGGTCGTCTAGTGTCATGATTTGCATCAACAAATCTAGGTTCTAATCCCAGATCTGCTATTTATTTTTTTAATTTAATTTATTTATTTTTAGAGAGGGGAAAGGAGAGAGAAAGAGAGGGAGAGAAATGTGGAGAACAAAGAAAGCTGCATGAGCATAAGGAGTTAGTGTTAAGAAAATAAGGTTAGAAAAGCCATACTGCATAACCACCCTAGGCTTGTGTTCCAAGAAGTTAAGGCAGGGCAGACCTAGCAGATAGCCACCTGGACAGTTGCCCAGGTGAAAAGTTTTAGCCCTGCCCCAGCCCTTGAGCACAGGCTGAGCACGAGCTTCCCTGACCAATTACCAAGGAGAGCACGAGCCTAGCTTGAGTTTCCCAGCCAATGGCTAACTGCCACATCTGCTTCTGTAAAAATGCTTGCTTGCTCACTTCTATAAAAGAACCTAGCTGTGAGCGTTAAGGTGCGACTCTCATTTGCAGCTCTTAGGAGCACTGTGTCTCCGGACACGTTCGGAGAGTTTGCCCCTGCGCAGGTAAAACTTTGGCCAATAAAACATCACGTTTGAATCCTGAAAGTTCCTGGACGTTTGTTTCTTGCGTCGGTGTATGCGACAAGAAACATTAATGTGTGATTGCCTCTAAATTGCCCCACACTGGGGACTTGGCCCACAACCCAGGCATATGTCCCGAATGGGAACCGAACCAGAGACCATTAGGTTTGCAGTATAGTGCTCAATGCACTTAGCCACACAGCCAGGCAGGTCTCTATTAATTATTTAGCTATGTGATCTAGGCAAGTGACTTAAGTTCCCTGAGCTTCGTATTCTTCAGTAGTAAAGTAAGGATGTAAAAATGTTTATTTATTAATGAGGAGTAAATCTCTCTCTCTCTCGACTCCATATATATATTTTCTAGTGTGGTACTAGCATTGATATCTATGTCACAGGTGTGCACAGGTGTGCACAGGTAACCAGGTTCTTAGTGATCGAGGACAAAGAATTGAACCGAACACACAAAGTTTATAGCATAAAGAAAGAGGGAAGATTTATTAAGTGATAGTATACATCACAGGACACGGGAGTGGGCCAGCTGTGT